>ML776629.1:1510150-1547184 GCA_009831015.1 Picea engelmannii | reverse complement strand
CTTCAAACCCCCTTTGGTGGCTAACCAAAACCCATGAATACCAACTTACTAAGCTACCAGTCAATCACCCCAACAATGGTCAAGTAGATTAGTGTAAAGTCCAAGCAGTTATCTGAAATGAAAGAGATCTAATGCATACATAAGAGGGTTATAATGATCAAATATGACACATACCATGATACCTCGGACCAATTACCTCATGGAGCAAGAGCCCTCTTTGATGCAAGCCCAGGCTGGTAGTGATGGAGGCTGGTACTGCTGGCAGGACAAATCTGGCTGAGAAGAAGAAGATGGGTCCTCCAGGACCATGCTCAGGTAGCTCCTGCTCTCGGTACTTCATGTCTAGGACCATGTGGGCCTCGAGACATGATCTCCTAGTTATCCCTAGATATCGGGGATAACATGACTCTTCTTCATGATTTTGAATAGAATCTTGTTCTTGATCTTGGTTTAATCTTCAATAATTGAATATTCTACTAAATTTTCTCTTATGACTTCAGCTCTATCCCTTTGAACCACTTGTTCATCCACCATCTCTTAATCATCCTCAAAAACTTAGATTCCACACATGGAACAAACAAACCATGATTACAATTCATGTAATTCTTAGTGCCAATTCATAATGGCTACAACTAAATTGCTTGTTGATGGAGTTTGAAATGCCAAAACTCTCCCTAATTTAGGTCAACTTCTATATCTCTTCTAAGCATATAGAGATTGTCAACATCAATGTCATAATTTTCTAAGGGATGCTTCCCATCGACAACATTTGTTTATTATTCATAGGACCTTGCAGTCTTAATTAGAGAGACTACTACCTTTCTCTTCTTCCTTCTAAACATAATAGCATTGATGTGTATACATATGGTTGTCCTTGTGGCATATATCCACTATTGTCCTAAGAGAACCTTTCTATGTTTTTCTCTTTCCACAAAACGATGATTTCAAATCTACAAAGATTCTTGATCACATAGAATGAAAGCATTGCATAGCTTAACTTTGGGTTGAATTGTGTAATGGTAAACCACTCTAATGCATGTGTTGGAGACTTGAACAAAGGGTTTTCCATCTCTTCCCAAAATGACAAAGAAATGATGCTAACTTGAGCACGTAGGTCAATAGTGGCATCCTTGATTGAGGTGCTTCTAACCTCAATTGGAGCTCATCTTTGTCTGTGATGGTTTCGATTCTATGGCCTCAAACTATGGCTAGCTCATCTCTTTGATCTTCCAACTTCCGCAAAGAGCCTATGATATTTGAGAATTTCAATAGGCCTTTATTTTCCTTAGCTAGACTCTTGATTTTCCTTTTGATGTCCTTAAGCTTCAATTCCTTTGAATCATCACTTCTTGGGGTAGGGATCTTCCTTTGATGCATATATATCCTATGGCTTTGGCCTTGGGCTTTACTATCCTTTGGTGTTGATAATGCATCCTTGAACACTTTTTTCCATGTTTCAAAATCAATACTCAATTCACTATCAAGATACTTTCTCTTGGGCTCTTCCACTAATATTCAATCAAATACTTTGGGATGAGCCTGTGTAATTATCAAGGCATCCTTTGTCACTTTTTGGCACAGTTTCAATTTTGATTATGTTACAATTTTTTGTGCATCTCTCTCAACTTGGCACACTAATGAGTATCATGATTACCAAGGCTACATACAAGTTCTTACATCAAGTAAGAGTAGATACATCGATTGATTATATGGCCCCACCTGCCATAGAAAACACTTCTACAAATGCTTGCCTCTAAGCAAAGTGACCAAGGCACTTGCTTGTTTGGTTCCTTACACTCTATAGATACATTGACCATCTTCCATAATTACATTTAGGACAAGCATTGATAGGAGAGGCATAGGTGGGGGTGGAGGCAAAGCCTAAGTTTGTGCTTGATTAATGTTATGTGGTAGTTTTGTTGAGGTTGGTTCTTCTTCTCCCACTTCCATTCTCTCTTTGAATATTCCTTGGGTTATCTCTACAGTTAGAATTTGTATGCTTCTTATGGTACGTATATTTTTTGGGCTTAATGTAGACCTCAAATTGTTTTCCATCATCTTCCAATTCCTCTAAATTTTCTCTCTTGAATTTCTCCTTGGGTTTTGAGAAATACCTTTGTGCTAGTTGCTTGAGAACCTTCTTGACTTCATATAGTTATTATTTCAACTCTAAATCAACCCTTTCACTATCTTGTGTGTTTCAATGAATTTCTCCTTCATTTTCCAAGGTTGTTTCAACCACTTCCTTATATGTAATTGGATTTTGGGTTCAAATTGTATCTCTATTATTAAGGTGCAAGCCATAAATAAACCAGTCTATCCTCTCCTTATCGGGCATCTAATAAGTTAGTTGAGAGAAGAGCTCCTTGATAAGAGTCATATTTTTTTATAGTGTATCCATTCTTTTGCTTGCAACTATTTAAGTTGTTGAAAGGTAGAAAGTGGAGAATCTTGGTAGTTTTATTATTACCTAAACTTCTCAATGATTTGTTTCCAACTTTAGAAGTTGTATTGGATATCAACTTGCATATATCACTTCAAAGCATTCCCTATGAGAGAGATTTTGAACTAGGCCTAATTTTGCTCAAGTATTTCCTATTCATTGGCTTCCCAAATGGCTTCCAAGGCAAATAAATGATCATCCCCATTTGGTGTTCCTTGAAAGATAGGAATCTTAGAAGTGTTACATATAACTTTGTCTCATATTACATAATGAATATTCCTTGTATGCTCCTCACTATGGTTTTTGTGCCCATCTTTGTTATTTCTTTGTTGATGGTGCTCTTTGCATTATTCATGGCACCTTTCCTTGGTTCATCAGTGGTTGGTAGTGGAAGGTGACTACAACATTAGTGTCTTCTCTATTGAAGTCTTTTGTTGTACTAGCTCTTAGCATGTCTTGGTAATAGGTTAGCAAGAGTAACAATGCTCGATCTTTTCCTAGTCGTAGTGAGAAAGCTAGTGGGGGTTAGTATATGATAACCACTACAAATTACAAGTAACTCAAATTGTGAGTGAGGCAACCTTACATCTTTGTCCATTTTTCATATCATCACCCCATCTCGAGGGTGGCATTTGTGCTGGAATGCTTACAGTTGAGAGGTCAATTTATACTCTAGTAATCAATTCCATGGTGATTTCAATGAAAAGTTGAGTATCACATGTACTCCCTATAACTCTCTTTTTTCCGTATAATGAAATTTGGTAATGTGTTTAGTTTGGGATGATACTTCATATGAGATAGATATGTCATGCTTGCTTATTTTACATAAGGATAGTGGACTTTGCATGATTATGAATGTTAAGTTATACCCTTTTAAGTAGTGTAAAAAAAATTATTGTAAGAAATCTTAGGACTTTGTGAGGACATTTTTAGAAGTAAAGTGAAAATACAACTTTCACAGCAAGGTCTAAACACTAAAATCTTAAACAATAAAGAATGTGTTTCCCTGTGCACCATTCAAGTTGTTGAGGTGTATAATGACAAAATAAATGTCATTTAGGCACCATTGAGTTAGTGTTGATAGATGTCACTATGAATAAGTACCAAAGTCCAACAAAAAACTACCGACGACATAACTTGTTCATTGGAATCCCCTCAAAAATATAAGAAAATATTATGCACAACAATTGGACACTAAAAGTATGTGACAACAACAAATTAGGTTGTCAGTGAAACAATGTAATTTCCATAGAAAGGTTGGCAATAGGTGTCGACAAAAAAAAGGAATCAATGATTCAATGTGTTACAAAAGCACTAAATTTTTTAAAGAGGATCCATCCAAAAGCAACCAAGATAGAAAAAGATTGTCCAATGAATTCAACACCATGGAGCCCAAGTTGCTAAAGAAACTTGTCATCATAGATCCTAAAAAATTGTCCAAATAATCATTGAGACAAATCAACAATGACAACTCAAATCTTCACTAAGATATTAGAGACACCTACAAGAAATTATTGCAAGAGAAGTATTCAACGAATTAGGCTATTAATAAGTAAGAATGGTGGCAATTCATGTTGTTGATGAGACATTTCTGAAGAGATTCAACGAGAAGTAAATGCAAATCGATAGATTGAGTCAATTTTGAAACACCGTGTGGTATGAATGGATTAAATCAAATATTACAAAATCATGAGATCATTATTGAAATGGGCCACTACTCAAAAGAAGGTTAATAGTTGAAAAAGAAAAGAAAATAATCAAGCAATCTTTAATGTTGGACGAGTTATATGTGTATCTTATGTGAACGAAATGTTGTTAAAGAAATCTGCTTCATTTGATTAGGTTTTAGAATATTCTTTGAAACATGCATCATTGGACAAGGGCACTATGGGCTATATATTGGTGAATCTGGAATGAACATAAAGCTCTTCAAGGAGGATCAAGAGACAAGAAAATCGTATGAGTGGAATTACAATGGTGGTCTCCTTGGAAGCAACTCAATAGGTAAGGAAAATGTTGCCCATAGTGAAGTCTAGAATCCACAAGAGTTGTGGATTTCTGATTATAGTAGAATTAGAATGATTAGCATCAAGAAGTAGTGATATCATCAAGACATTAGAGATAGGCAACTTCCTAATGTCTGATATTCTTCTCTTAGTTGGGAAACACTAGAGATTCCATTAGTGAAGGTGAGAATGCATTGCAAGTGGTATCAAAGCAAAATAGTGGTAAATTAAACCTCAAGTTGGTTGCAATAGAAGTAGAAAAAAAAAAAAAAATAGCACCCATACATGGTAACAATGTTGGGTAAGTAACATTGAACTATCAATGACCATCATGATGTGCATTTGTCAAGAGCAGGGATTTGTGCCATAGTCTAATTCAAGGTCACAATAGAGCCATCTCAACTTGTAGTTTGACTAGAATTGAGCCCACATCTAGATCTATCAAAATTATACCCACAACTAGCCTGTGTTTATCATTATGTCCCTACTAATTAAACTACGACACGGACATGGTCTTCTACCATTCATTGATCCAACGTCAACAGAGATTCCACACATCTTCGACGAGTCAACATACACATCATCGCACTAGCTAAACTTTAAATTCGTTGGCATCAACAAGATCTCCCAGTGACTTACTCAATGCACCCACTATTTTCAATTATCAAAGTTGACCAAGTTTGCCTCGGTGCTAATAACAATGTGGATTTCCAAAAAAATTGGAAGTTTGTCATCCCTATGGCCAACTTTGCAACTACCTTACTGATGGTGGATTCTTATATGTTTATTTTATGTAAACATATCTCATTGTAAATAACAAGTTCATATTATGAAGGAATTCATGATATGTGATTTGTAGCGAGATTGATTTTTGTCACAATTGTTTTCATAGTTAGAGCCACAACAATTCTTCCATGTCACTTCAATTTGTGTTGCCTATCTGTTGCTCATTCTTTTATAGAAAACATAAATATACAAATGAACCCATCTTTGGTGTTAGCTGGTTATTTGCTTATTTTGACTCAAATATCTCTCTAGCACTCATGTTTCGTTATGTCAATGCATCATACTTAACAAATTAAATAGCATTAGCATAGCTCTATGTTTTATGTCAATGGTTGTGACCACACTAATAAAATGCTTCAGAAACATAAGCACTTTCACTTCTCATTTCCTATTGTCTTCTATGACCACACTGATAAAACACTCTCTCAACATAAGCTATTCTGCTTGATTGAGTTATTATTCACAGTGGTTTGTCACCCCATAATGATTGTTCACCATGACTAGCTTGGTTGCAGTGCTCCAACACAACATAAATCATAATCCTAACCAATCTCTCCACAGATTGAAAGGAGTTGCATACCCAAGGTCTTGATCCTAACCATGACCTAGATTAGCAAGTATTTTTGTCCATGAAAAATGTTAATTGAGTATGTCATAGTCATAGCTGCTCTATGTCATCCATTATATTAATTCCATGCAGCGCCTCTTACATTCTAAGAGACCCTCAACATGTATGTTGAACTTTCAATCGATACAATTTCCACATATAGCAATATTACTTTGGGAACAACAAGCAGATCGAAGTGCTCTTAATAGATCTAGGTGCTCTTACTAGTCGAGAATTGAAAGCTTTAGTTTAGAATTGTTCTTAATAGATATTTGTATTTTGGCACCAAATTGAATCATTAATATGATATGAATTATCCGTGCCACATGGGGAAAAGTCATCCCAAAATTTGGGGTTGGAAGACTATTGTAGCAACAAGAAGTCAAATGTGACTCTTGGTAGTACTTAGATTCATTATCTATGATAGTGTTGAATCATTAATATGATATGAACTATTTGTGCCACATGGGGAAATGTCATCCCAAAATTTGGGGTTGGAAGACTATTGTGGCAACAAGAAGTCAAATGTGACTCTTGGTAGTACTTAGATTCATTATCTATGATAGTGTACCGCATTTGGTAAGCAAATATATTGTATTGATATAATGTATCTTATCTCCTAACTCATCATACAAGTCTCCAGAGTCTACATTATTAACTTGTGCACTAACAAACTCTTCCCAACATTTCACACTGTAATATTATTTCTACAAACACTGAGATTATGTTTAGCTTATGAAAGTTTTTTGCCTTTATTAAAATCCTATAACTTCCCCTAGCATAACCAATACACGTGTCTTTACATATATTACACATTTTCATGTACCTACAAAGCCTAGGTGCATGCCAACAAGAGGCATGGTGTTATCGAACAAATCGGTAAGTGCAAACACAAACGGATCTCCCTAGTTTCACTCTGAAAGTAGAACAAAACAAGACAGAATATAAAACTTTCCCTAAGTTTTAATTATCAAGCATACTAACTAACAAGAGATAAATGGCATACATTTTAAATGTCGTTTGTCCTCGCTAGTGTCATCCTCGCTCCGTTCCAAGGCTTATGGGATGTTGAACATGTAAAAAGACATAAGCCAACGAAGTGAAAGCAACAGTGTATACTTAACAAAACCTATGTATGTGATGAAGGAGTCATACAATAAAATAAGAACAATTTTATGGGAAAGAAATATACTATTGTATTAGAAATATGAAAAGGAGAAGACAATCGATGCCTTGATGTTGTAGGGTCCCTTCCAACAGTTCCTTGCTTCCCTCACACTTTTGCTCCAACGAGTTCTAAGACTGTAGATTTGAAAGTCACTCACAATCTCAACTTGGCAAAGTGAAACTCAAAGCCAACATAGGCCCAAACACTCCAAACTCTTGGCTAGGCTAATATCTCATTAGCTATTCTCGAAAGCTCTTCACACCAACTAACCAAGCTCAAAAATTCTAACTCCAAGCTATCTCACCAAGCTCCAAAAAACTCTAGAACTCCAGAACTAGCCTTCCCCATGAGAACTCCTCTCCTTTAATAAGCTGAAAAGGATAGGGTGAGGAGGTTAGAATGATCCCACTAGAACATGGATGGCCACTATAGAGTATGCATACTACATTTGTGACTAACAACACAAACCCTGAATTTTGAAAAATGACAATACTAAGAAAGTTAAAGCTCAACCCTGGTTTCATGATTTTTCCTTGCATCTAAAGATAAGACAACGATTTTTCTCCTTGATATGATGCTCACTAATTGATTAGTTGGTTTTAGAATAGCTAGAATTGTGCATTTGCATTTTGGTTTGTAAGCTTGCTTGTCTCTTCCTTTCTTCTCCTACTTGAAGCACAAAAAGTAAAGGTAAAAGAGTTTCCTTATCCCTTACCTTGTATTAGAAAGGCATTTGTATCCACACATAGTGATTACACACTTTGCACAACCTCACCTTTATGTCTTTCTTAGTCAACATTTGCACTTCATGCTTAGATTCATATGCATATTATCTATGTTAAACTTGGAAAAGGAAAATGGAGAACTATTCAAGCTTGTTGTGATGGTTAAGCGCCTCCAAATAACACCTTTTAGACCCCGCATAAATATCAAACTTCAAACCCTTCAATTCGACACATGCTTCTGCATTTTCTTGATCAGTGTTATGCCACATGGAATGGGCATGGTCATTCATATTGACCACATCAGGAAGTTACAATTATGTCATGAGAAAGCCCAGCCAATGTTTAATTTCATTGTAGTTTCTCCAAAATAGGGAGTGACTCAAATCTTAGCAGGCTTGCCATGTCTTTTGTATGCTTGAAGAAATGGAATAGTGTGATCAATGTAGATAGTAATTCCCAGCAAGTGTAGTAAGTTAAAAACCTCAAATTTCCAATTCTATTTGTGTAGCGAACTTTTAGGCAATCCAAAAAGATGAGGGAGCTATGTGGAAACCCTAGCCGCAAGCGGTCTAGGTCATGCTTAGTCAAAGCTGCAACCTTCCTTTTGCGCTAAGGCGTTTTCTTTTCTGAGTTTTATTTTCGTGAGAGTCTGGAGGTCAGGAGAATAGAGGATTTGGTTGATTATGGTTATGACCTCTCTGACGGACAACTCATTTGGTCCCTGCCAAGTGGCTCTCCCTCTGATTTGGGTCTGTCAAATTGGTCGCCCCCAGCCGGTTGTGTGAGGTCCGCTCTCTCGTCAGACCTAGCTCGACGGTCTTTCCCAAGGCTCCAGATGTCCATCTTGGATGACTCCCCAAGTGCTTCGGATGTTGATCCTATGCTTAGGGGGAATCTCTCTCTTTCTCCTCCGAAGGCCCCCCTGAACTTTTGGAGTTCCGCCTCTTCTCCTCTTTCGCTAGATCGTCGTCCCCTTCCTGATCTCGGAGCTACAAATTTCTAGGCGTTTCAGGGTTTTGATCGCTTCACCTTTCCTGATCATCCAGAACACTTAGGGGTTTTTTTTAATCTACCCAGTTTGGCGAGCCTTCCTCTTGGCTCTCCCTTCCGATTCCACTTTTCCCCTCTCACAGAGTCAGACTTGCCCTCTACTTTGGATCTTAACAACCTCCTGGCCCTCCCCTCCTCTCCAAGACCCATTGGTTGCGACCTCCCTCCGTGCCCCTCTCCTCTTCAGAAGATCATTAGTGAATCCCCCAGCTTTCAAAAGGAGGTTTTTTGTGTGGGCGATCTCTCGACCCGAAAGCATAAAAAAGCACACCCTGGTATCTCTCTAGACCCCCTCCTGCCCTCGTTGGCCCTAGGAGACGACGTCATGTTTCTTGAGATTCTTGTCCTTGTAGAGAAGGCAATGGTGGGACGGGCAAAAGGGCATTTTTTCAGCCATGAAGAGCTCTCGGAGTGGGTCTCTGGTTCGTGGAAGGCTTTGGGGATAAAGTTGCCTTCGATACATTCTCTTGCAAAAGGTTGGTTTATTTTCAAATTCCATTCAGCTTTTGATGTGGGCAGAATTATTGGAGAACCTTGGTCCATAGACTTGTCCCCACTTTTACTGAAAAGATGGACCCCTTTTTTTGACGCCAATCGTGAAAGGATTGATGAGCTCCCAATCTAGGTCCGCCTTCCTAGGTTTCCTCTGGAATGTTGGAGTTGGAAATGTTTTGAGAAAATCAGCAACACTCTAGGCTCTTTTATGAAAGTGGATATGTCCTTCTCCACAACTGGTAAAATGTCAGTGGCTCGGATCTTAGTGTCTCTCAATTTCAGGAAGGGTCTACCAGATACCATGTTGCTCTTGTGCGATGGAAACACCTTCCGACAACCATTGGACTATGAGGGCTTACCTTTCAAATGCCACAAGTGCCATAAGCATGGTCACAGGGTTGCAGATTTCCCCCTTCCAGTGAAGAGTCGTTTTGCGTAGAGGTCGAGCCAAGCCCAAAAGTCCCATTCTTCTTTACGCTCGGGACGTGGTATGGTGTCGCTCCCTTCTCAGACGAGGTCCACGGTCAAGGCGTGGTGAGAGGTGTCTACAAAAAAGTCTATTCCTTTGGCCCAGCGAGAGCAAAGGGGCCACTTTTCCTCATCTACAAAGAAGGAGGTTCGGCATCGTGGGGAGAGCTTGGCCCCTACTTTACTTGAGTCCCAACTAAAAAGGGGTATTAGAGCACATTTGGGTATGCCTCCACTCTTCCTTTTCTCTGTAAATTTCAAGTTTTTACAGTCTTTTTCCCACAAATTTTTGGACCTTCACAATTTGAAAAATCTTCCCACTTCTCCTTTGGCTATTGTTCTATCAGTTTCTTTTTCCCCGGGTACCCCCCTCTCCAGTCTTTCCTTTGGTACCTCTCTGCTCCTCCCTGACCCTTTCCCCTATTCTCATAGTCAAGACTCCTCGCTGCTCTCCAACGAAGAGCCTTTTTGTTACAACCTAAGATCTCGGTCAATCCCCTTTGTTCCTACTCCCTCCCTTCCCCCCATTGGATTAGGTTTAAATCCCTCTCAGGTTTCTCAAAAAGGGAGAGGCAGAAAATCCCTTTTATCAAAAGCACAATCCCGTGCAGCCATGGATGTGGTAGAGGGACACCGACTCTCTATCTCCGGGGCATTTAAAGCAAAGCCTCCCCCAGTTGGGTTTCCCAAATGAAACTGCTCTCTTTCAATTCTCAAGGGTTGGCGAGCCCCTCAAAGCGGCTCGCCCTTCAGCGGCTGCTAGAGATTGTGCGGATCGATGTGCTTTTACTTCAAGAAACCCTCGGGGAAGAGGAAGTGATCGTTCGCTTGCTAGAGAAAACTCAAAAAGGCTAGTCTTTTTTCGGATCAAATGTTATTGGTCGCTCAAGCGGTCTTGCAATGGGTTGGAATCCAAAAAAGATAAATCTTGTAAACTCCTGGGGTTTCCCCAGAGGACAAGGAATAAATTTTTTTGTGGAAGATCTGGGGAGATCATTTACAGTCTTAAACATCTATGGGCCTACTCACGACCGTCCCCAGTTCTGGAATGCTCTTCTTGCAAAATATTTCTTAAAAGATCCCTCTCTCATTCTAGGCGGAGATCTAAACTTCTCCATTGGGGCAGTGGAATCTTGGGGACAAAAATCTCAAATCGACTCCCTCTCAACCTTCTTTGCTCAGAAACTAGAAGGTGCAGGACTTATTGATGTAAATCCTATCAGATTAGGACCTACTTGGAGGAAGAAGACAATGGGAGAGGAGTACATTGCAAAGCGGTTGGATCGTTTCTTGATTTCTAGTTCTTTGGTGGAAGAACCACTCCTTTTCAGACAATGGACGGGTAAAGAAGGGGAATCAGACCATTTCCTATTTTTTCTTGAATTAGCAGGAGCAACAAAAAAGCCGACAAGCCCGTTTAAGTTTAATCTGACCTAGCTAAAAGAAGAGAGTTTCCAAAAGCTAGTAAAGGAGGTTTGGGTGCCTTCGGTTCCAACAGAAAGGGCAACAGTACAATTCGCAAGGAATCTTAGAGAACTAAAAATAACCACTAAAGCCTAGGCAAAACAGAGAAAGCAACAACTAGAAGCAAACTTAGTCCAGACAGAAGCCGATTTCCAAACTATATATGACTGTGCAAAAGGGGGCTTTGCCTCCCCAGAACAAAAAGACTCGCTACTATCCTTGGAAAAACTCAGAAGATCTCTCCTTCAAATTAGAGAATAAGAATGGAGACAAAAAAGTCGAGCACTTTGGTTACACAGTGTAGATGAAAATACAAAATTCTTCCAAGCATATGCAAAAGGTAGGAAAATGATAAATACTATTTGGGGTATCAAAGATCAATCAAGAAGGCTGAAAAGCTCTTTTGAAGATATGGCAAGAGTGGGATCAACCCATTTCAAATCTCAGTACTCTACTGACAGTAGAGTCTCCATTGATGTTGTAATTCAGATGGCACTTTTGCTCCCAAGCTTTGTTGATGAGGAGGAGAATGATGAACTTATGGCAAAAGTCACAGAAGGAGAACTTAAAGAAGTCCTTCATAGTTTTCAAAAAGACAAAAGCCCGAGACCAAATGGTTGGTCTATGGACTTCTATGTTGGACTTTTTTACTTCTTTAGCTTGGACCTCCTCAAAGTCGTTGAAGAATCTAGAATCAACGGTTTCATTCACCCCTCCTTTAATGCCACTTTCATAGCCTTAATTCCCAAGCAAGATGTCCCTATTAGTCTAGATGATTATCATCCCATCTCTTTATGTAATTGTATTTATAAAATCATTGCAAAAATAATTAGTAGAAGAATTAAAGGCATCCTCTCCAAATCTATTTCTCAAGAACAATTTGCTTTTTTGGAAGGTAGACAGATTCATGAAGCTTAGTGTAGCACAAGAAGCCTTGCATGGCATAAAGATCTAGAAGAAAAAAGGGGCAATATTGAAGATAGACCTCTCAAAGGCTTATGACCGAGTCAACTGGCTTTACATGAGACTACTTCTTACTCATCTAGGGTTTGGTCTTCCTTTTGTAAATTGGATCATGAGCTGCATCACCTCGGTCTCTTTTGCAGTTCTCATAAATGGAGCAGACTCTCCTTTCTTTCAGGCTGCAAGGGGACTGCGTCAAGGGTGCCCTTTATCCCCTCTTATTTTCCTACTTGTGGAAGAAGGTTTAAGTAGGGCTCTCTCTGAAGCAAAAAAACGTGAGATCTTTCTTAGGTATTCCCCTTTCCCACCTTCTCTCCCTCACCCATTTGTTGTTTGTTGATGATGTTCTAATTTTATGAAATGGCCTAAAGGGAGATGCTGAAAAGTTGCACTCCATCCTTGATTTGTTTAGTCGGGCTACAGGCATGCTTATAAACAACTCAAAATCCACCCTATCCACTCACTTGATGGATCCAGAAGAAATACAATGCTACAAAGGTCTTTTTCCTTTTTCAGAAAAACCATTGGATGAAGGACTAAAATATATGGGTTTTCATCTAAAACCGAACTCTTACTCTAAAGCAGATTGGAATTGGTTACTATCAAAGCTTGAAAAAAGATTAAAATCTTGGAGTTTCAGGTGGCTATCCAGAGCAGGCAAGCTAATCTTGGTTAAATCAGTTCTTGAGGCCATCCCAGTCTACTGGTTATCTATGGCTTGGATCCCAAAAGGAACACTGGAAAAAATAAGGACATTATGTTTCAAATTCCTTTGGGGAGGCCAAAAGGAGAGTCTTGTGATGCCTTTGATCAAATGGAACTCCTTGGCCCTCCCAAAGCTTTTGGGTGGATGGGGTCTAAAAAATATTCATTGTTTCTCAACAACTCTAGCCGCAAAGACAGGATGGAGACTTATTTCTTCAAACAACCTCTGGTCAAAGTTCATCCATCAAAAATATATTTGCCCAGCTTCTCTGGAGGAATGGATAAGAAACCTAAAAAAAAGTCATCAAACTGGTTCCATCATGTGGAAAGTTTTGGTAAAATCTTTTGAGGTTATTAGTCAGGGACTGGCCTGGAAGGTTGGCATAGGAAATTCCCTCAGGCTGGGAAGGGATCCTTGGGTCGGTGCAACTGGCTAGCATTTACTCCTCCAAAATATAATTGATAGACTTCATGAGAGAGGCATCTTTCATCTAAATCAGGTTGCAGACGAACAACACTCTTCAATCTGGAGTCAAGGTTGGCAAGATGCCCAAGCTTTGAACTTGGAGGAACCTTACATTGCACCTTGGAATGAGTACATCGGGGCACTAAAACTAAGCCATATCAGATTAAGAGATCAGGAGTATGAACTCTTATGGCATCTCAGCCCCTTTGGGGTATACACTCCAAAAGACGGTTATTCTTTTCTCTCATCTGCTCAAAACCAACAAAATCTTGAATGGTGGTGGAAGGGGATTTGGAAAGCAAAATGCCCTCTAAAGGCTAGATTGTTCATGTGGTGTCTACTAAGGAAGAAGGTCCCCACTTGGGATAGGATGAAGCAAAGGGGCCTAGAAGGACCGGGATGGTGTTCCCTTTGTAAGGGTGAAGAGGACACTTCTTTACACCTTTTCCTGAAATGCCCCTTTTCTACCCAAGCTTGGCGAATTGTATCCACAATGTTGGCTTCTTCCTATTCCTGGCAAGGAACTTCCATAGAAGCCTGGAAGTCTTGGGTTCAAAATCCTAGTAACAGAAGGATTAAGGCACTACCCATTCTCATCACTTGGGGCATCTGGATTGCCAGAAACTCTGTTATTTTGAAGTCAAAAGACTCCATTCCAGATATCATTGTAGCCAAAAGTCTTGCTATTTTAGCACATTTTCCTCAAGAGAAAGTTTATCCTCCCCCTAGACATGTTATGGAAGAACAAATAAGCCAGAATAGACCTTGGGCTTTTTTCGATGGGGCTTCCAAAGACCTCGGAGTACATTGTGGGGGTGGGGGAGTCCTCAATCTTTCATCAACACATTTTTTTCAGATAAAATGGGGTTTGGGACTGGGATCAAATAATTATGCAAAACTTATGGCTTTAAAGCTTCTTCTCTCTTATGTTGGGGAAAAGGGGATAACAGATCTTCAGATTTTCAGGGATTCTTTGGTGATTATCAACTGGATGAGGAGAACTCAAAGATGCCACAACATTTTTCTTGCTTCTCTTCTTGAAGAAGTCTTTTTAATTACAGAGATATTTACAAATTTGTCTTTCACACATGTCTACAGGGAAAGAAACAGAGCAGCAAACTCCTTATCTAAAGAAGGCACTTTTATGGCTCACGGGTAGTGGCACATCTAAGATTTTTTGGATGATCAGAGTCTGGTACACTATCACAGGCCTTTTATTGAACAAAGGGTTGAGCGCGACTATAATGCTTTCACAAAAAAGTAAATTTTCTTCCTTAATTATGGTTTAAAGTCTCTCAAAAAAGCAAGTTAAGTTTTTTTTTGTATTTCTAAACAAGGAGATCATCTGACACTTAGTGGTTTCTTCTTTGCTTTCTCCCTAAAGGGGCAAGTCTATATGTGGTTACAAATGCCAGTAAACCACTAGTTTTAGTTCAGAATGTCTAGCAGGCATCATATATATCTTAGTTTAATCTCAGCATCTCGACAAACAAGTTTTGGCCTTTGTAAAGACCTTTTGGGAACAAAATGCAGTTTCTCACATGCATTTTTACCATATGTAAAACTTTATTCTCTAAATATAATATATGCTTTTTTCCTTTGGAAAAAAAAAGTTAAAAACTTCAGAAATTCCACCAAAAATCGTATTATTTCCAACATTGATGCTAGTGTAATGATGCAAGTATAGTATGGTTTGCCCTCTTTTTAGGGCATACATAGATGGACTAATAGACTTTTACAGTTCACCCCCCACAACTGGCACAACTTTGTAGTATCCCTTCAGGGAGATCAGTTTAGAAGGTGCCCAAGTTGTAAGTGGAAGATGACAGAAAATTTGTAACCAACTAGTGTGGACTCCCAAACCATAGTGAGATCATGGGTGCCTAAGAAGCATACACTTAAGTTTGAACCCTCAGCTTCACTAGTTTAGAATTGATAAAGAGGTAACATATTAGTCATGCAAAATTCATAACCAACCCTAAAAATCAATGTTCCAAACTAAAGGATAATACTCCACAGCAAATTAACCTTACAACGAACATTAAAATAGAGAAAAAACATGTCATTTTTTAGGACACTAGTCAGACAATATGCTCCAGGTATGCAATCTTATCAATCAGCATACGATCAAGACTTGTAAAGGGCTAAAAGCAACATCTGCAAAATGTCTTATCTTCCTCCCACCTGCCATCCTTGTAGACTCCCTTTTGTTTGAGATCCATGTACAGCTTTGTTTGTGTGAGGCTTCCATGGACAAAGAAAGAGTTTTGCTTTGTCACAATTTTTCTACATCTTCCGCATTTGAGGTTCATAGAATTTATATATTTCCTATGTTGCATTGGTTTTCGAGACGGGGGAACGACAGAGACAGAGGAGCGCGTCCCTGAGACGACTAGAGCGCACCCCCAAATTTTTCAAGGGACGTCAAGATGGGGACGGCAATAATATATATATATATATATATATATATATATATATATATATATATTAAAAAATATTAAAATTCACCATAAACATTTGTAGTTGCTTCAAGCTTGTAAGCATAACAAGCTATACTATACATTATTATGCACAGCCCTTACATTTGTCAATACTGAAAAAGCTGGAGCAATTTAAAAAAGAGTCTAGTGACATTTCATTATTGGTTGCTAGACGAGAGCAAAATGCATTTTAGCTTTAGGAAACTTAAGTGAAAAATGTCTCTATAGCAATTTTTCTTACTCGTATTTCTTGTTAATGACAATTATGTTAAAACATAAAAGGCATTCTCTTATCAATAGGTTTTGCATATTTTTATGGTTGTGTTAAAAACCACTATAAAACACTTTGATTCTGTAAAGAGATTAGATTCATATTTCAGATTAAGAAGGTGGTTGAATAGGAATTTATTCAAACATTTAGTACCCAATCGAAGTCACTACTATCTGATTGTTTTCACAATGCTTGAGGTTGGAATGGTGGAAGCACTATAATTGAATGACTCCTGGAAACCCGTGTAGAATATGTAAAAGCTAAGATGACCAGAAAAATGAGAAGAACAAGAGCAGTAACCATAAGGATCAACCCTTTGAAATGTTGCATTTCTTGTTTTTTTGACATGGAAACTTTGTTTGTTGTAACCTTGTTGAAAATACAATATTTAAATCACCAAAAACCCAAATCAAAACCCATGTTTTGAGTTACAACTTTTACAACAGATTTAGATTCAATGCAATACAAAAATAATGGATGGAAAAAATGATCTTATTGTCCAATCATCAATTTCCATGATTTTCAAGACTGAAGATATATGCCCTGAATATCCCCAAAATCTGCCCAAAAAAATCTCTGAAATCTGCCTAGAAGATCCTCAAAATCTGTCTGGAACGTCCCTGAAATCTGTCCAGGACGTCTTGGGGACGGCCCCAATCAAGTCCCCAACAATTTGGGTAAGTTTCCTAAGGGTCCCCAAGTCCCCAAAACGCGCGAACAACGGGTACGCGGGTTTTTTGGGGGGGGACAGGCCCCCGTGCAACATAGTATATTTCCCATTATAAATATTTGCTTCTCATTAGACTACCTCCTGGAACCTTCACAAGAACATATTCCCAGGGGTTAATTTTAACCTTTAACTGAAGGAGTTCAACCAAATTAACCTATGCTAGGCTGTCATTGTCCTTATTCCTACAAATAATTCCACCACAGACCCATAAAGTCTTCTCATAATACATTTTACACAGAGTTGTGGTTGACAATATAAAATGAGTAGCGGTGAAGCAGCAGACGGCTCTGTAACCTGACGGATAATACACAAGGAGCAATATTGTAGAATAATGAACATCAACATTCTTTCCACACTCCAACTAAAAGTCATATGCATGGTTTTTAGGTACACAAAGATTAGGGAATAAATACTCTGCAAATCACCTTCTAGATGACAATAGGTGGCTATGCAAGATTATTTCCTGCGGGCACTCCTCGGGCTCTCCAGAGCACAACTCTCCCCAACCTCATTGAATGTGTATGAAAAGAAAACCTGTGGGCGAAAGGATTCTTAATTGACTAGAAGAAAAACCTCTAATTACTAGAAGGGAAGAATGTTCGGCAACTTGTCACCTTCAAACTGCTAATTTGGCTTCTTAGTCTAGGAAACTCGCCCCCTTCCGCCCCCCACCCCAATACATCACCTTTATGTGAATACCTTTGGACTGCATAAACCAAAAATGACCATGTGAACCAGAAAAGAACATCATACCTGTGAACTACATAGTTCGAGTAAGGTTAGTAACTTGCTGATTGAGCATGCCTTGAAACATTTTGACAAAGAAAAGAATTGTGCTAGACAAGATCATACAGGGATTGCTGGCAGAACTGTCGGAGGGTTTTTAATGGAGAGAATTCAGTGGCTATGGAAAAGAATTCCCAAAAGGCGGGTAGGAAATATAAAAGACTGCCAAATTTAAGAGCTTCAACCACATCTAGACGTGGCACTTACTAAAAACCATTTCAACACAAGAACTTTCCAACTTTTGTGCATTGCACTTCTAGAATTTAAAAGAATTTAAAAGAAACGTAAGCATTGATATGTGAATGGTAGTTTGGATCTGTTATTTTGGTAAGGAGATTTAGGGCTATCAAAACCCATGGCCCTGCAAATACGATGCTAGGGTTAAGAAACTGTACCTGCAAAATCGTTATGCCTGGTTTTGGGGATCCTTAAACAGTGCCATTGCTTGCAGTTGAAAACTATTGTGTCAGTCCCAGAATGTTTGATTTCTACTGTGTAAAAATCTTCCTCAACATATGACAATTAAGAAACAGCCTACAAACATCTACTGAAAAAGATATATCATATGTTGAAAATAATGAATTGAACCTCGTACCAGGAAGCATAATATCAATTAATTCAGATTACCAAAAGCAATCTCCAAGACAAGCAGGTAAATCCGAACCACTTCCTAAAAGAAGCATTATAAAGTAGAGTCCGAAACAATCCTTGACTCATTACTGTCTGATTATGATACATTAATAATCACCAGGAGAGAATAACACAAAATTTATGAACAAGTTTCAAATCCAAAAACTGCTACATGATTAGAAATAAGAAATTCCTTCTAGAAAGTTCTTATAAACATTGTTCTAAAAAAGGGAAAAAACTGTTAAGACCATTTATAAAACAAGTCTGTTAAATTCACTGGCAGCTATTAAACAAGATCTCCCATCCAGGTATGCTTTCCAAAATTAGAAAATGAAAATCACATTTGCAAAGTCCATTCAAATAATGTTAGCAGGCAAACGAAGCCAGATCTAGAAACAATGGAACCAATAAAAAGAGAAAATGTTCCAAAATGGCTCTGATTCTTTAATTTTAGAGTCCATACCTGATGTTTAACCATGAGTTCATTTATATAAGTATCTAATCTATTTGTGTAACATATTTCATTTTCCATAAATAAGTCAAACCCCATAGCAAATCAGAAAACCTTTCAGAACCAAGCAATTCATTTAGTTATACTGTTATAGCAGAAGAAATAGTATAACCTGGAACTAAATTTCCGAATGAGCATCATGAGCAACATAAAAGCATAAACTTCTATTTGATTCTCCGTTGTTTATAGAATAACTTCCCCCAGCCGGAAGACCTTCTCGTCACATAACTAGTTTATCTCAATATCAAATATTCAAAATTCAAATGGCTCTGCATCAAAGATGTCTTAGATTGAGAACTGAAGACATGGGTTCTCCACCCAAACAACCAAAATCTCAAATGAACCAATTCTATCCAGATACCTAAAATTCTAAAGCTTATACCAACTATGCAATATGAAATTACTCAATGTTAATCCTGATATATTGCTTGTTCACAAATCTCTAAACAGGAATGTTTGGTATTATTTCAAGAGAACGTAACAACTCTATGGATTGTTTAGAAAACATGGATTACTTTGCAGTAGAAATGAAATGAATCAAGATGAGACTGACTTCCATGCTTTGATCCAATCCTCCATCATGGAGCCAATTTCACCAAAGATAGGATCCGCATTCTTGAGGTTCTCCTTGACTTGTTTACCGATTTCCGCGAAGCAATCTTCCACAGTGAGGGCAGAGCGAGGCAGACGAACTGTTTGGAAAAATGGCACAATCTCTTCAAGCCACTGAACACCCTTTAAATCTCCCTCCAGACTAACCACAGGATCCCCAAGTTCCTTTCTCCAAACATAAGGCAGTCCTGTTTTGATCCCATACCTAAGGTGATCACATATAATCTTGCAACAAAAACCACACCAAATGTCTTCCAGAGTATTGTGCCGAGACAACGCAGTTTTGCCAGATCCAGCACTACCGAGCCCAGAGAACATTGCAGGACCGATGATTTCTCGATTGAATGCAATGTTAATGCCACTCATGGGAAACAAGGCCGCATTGGGAACAGTCATGACTGCATCCACATATTGAGTGTTCCTTTCTTCGGGCTTCCGGATCTGTGTGGGTGCATCATAATCAGGCAAATTCAACCACAACCCACAGGAAATGGCACACGGGACCCCCTGCCTAAGGCTAAATGGGTACCCCCTCACAAAATCTGACCCTTCCCTGTAAGGGTCATACAATGTATTGAAGAAAAATGGGGTGGATGGGGTTTTGAGATTCACGAGGTGATATTCTAAGGCATTAGTTAAATTCCCATTTGGATCCTTAGCAGGAAGGCAGTCATCATCCAATGAAAAAATGTATTTTTTCTTAGAAACAAGGTACCCAAATGACCTGCAACTATGACCTCTGAAGCCCAATGAGGATAAAACGCCAGAACCCAATATTCTTTGCATGTCATGCTTCGTATACACAGTGTGATCAAACCCAGAGGGAACTTCGACATTCTGCTCAAGCTCAGGGTCCTGAACTATGATAAGATGGTAAGGGGATAAAAAGGGTCTCCATGCTTCTAAGAAACTCAGATCAGGGTGAACTGCAGATATCACAACGTCAACCTCCTCTGGGTTGATATCTAAAACCATCTTGAAATCTTTCTGGGTATGTAGAGATTGTTTAATCTTAAGCAGATCTGAGCTTGAAAAGCGAAAATTTGACAGATGGGTTTTCAGATTGAGGTCTGAAATAAGAATGTGTACCTGATTTTTTTGGCTGCTTTGGGCCTGATAAAGATGCCCGGGCTTGTTGATGTTAGTGGTGAACAATCCTATGTTATTTCTCTCCTGAGACCAAACAGAGCATACGCCTCTCCTGGTACACTTCAAATTGTTCTACGAGCAATGCAGATTTTTTTAAGTTTACTGCCGCGAGTCAGCTCCACACCAAATAGAAGGATATGCAAGTATATATAGTCATGGGATTTTATATTCTCCATCCTTCTTCTATCACCAAACATCATCCAAATGTGAATCCGCTTACATGTGATTAAGAATATTAAATATTGATCATTTGTTTTGTATCACCAAACATCATGTATGGGACTATGGCAATCTACTTGGGATATGATTAGGAATTTTAAAAAGATATTTGGAGAAAAGTGAATTATTGGATAATTTTATTTTAATAGAATTTGATAAGAATTTGGTAAAAAATTATAATTTGATTTTAATGATAAATACAAACATCATGTATGGGACTATGGCAATCTACTTGGGATATGTATGTGACTATGGTAATCTACTTGGGATATGATTAGGAATTTTAAATAGATATCTAGATAAAAGTAATTAATGGATAATTTGTAAAAAGTTATAATTTGATTTTATTGATAAAAAATTGTTATTATTTTAAAAGGAATCATTTGAAAAAATAAAATAAAAATTTATTTTATTAAAAAAACAATTTTATAGAAAAATTAAATTGTCTATAAAATATGTTTTATGTTTTGGTATTTTTATTTACATATTTTTTCATTAATTTTGCCTCCAGTCAAAAATTGTTAAAACTTGAAATTTGAGTGATTGAAAAAATTGAATAAATTTCCACAAATCAAATCTCAAATCTAAAAAGATAAAATGTTACTCTTTATTCTTGATTTTGACTCTGGATGCCCACCAACATAAACTTATTCAACCAAAAAAATCATTTATAATCAACTCCATCATTAAATCATTTTGATAGAGTTTACTTACAAGTGATAAAGTATAATTTACTAATAAATAACTTGCATAGAATTTGTTATTATATTTAAAATTTTAAATCCTAAATAATTATAAATATGTTTATTAACTTAATTAATAATTGAAATAAATTATTTTGATAGAATTTATTAATAATAAAAGAAATTATTTTGATAGAGTTTATTAATAAGTGATAAAAAAATTGGGGTATGAATTTAATTTTGAATTTTTTTATTAATTAAAATGAACTTCTTAATTAATAATTGAAATAAATTATGTTGATAGAGTTTATTAATAATAAAATAAATTATTTTGATAGAGTTTATTAATAAGTGATAAAAAATTTGGGGTATGAACTTAATGAGTAGTCAAAATTTTGAATTTTTTATTGATTAAAATGAACTTCCTAAGTAGCCGAATTTTTACAATTTTTATAATCAACTCCACCATTAAATCATTTTGATAGAGTTTATTAATGATTGATAAAAAATTTGGGGTATGAACTTAATGAGTAGTCAAAATTTTGAATTTTTTATTGATTAAAATGAACTTCCTAAGTAGCCGAATTTTTACAATTTTTATAATCAACTCCACCATTAAATCATTTTGATAGAGTTTATTAATGAGTAATAAAGTATAATTACTAATACATTACTTGGATAGAATTAGTTATTATATTTAAAATTTTAAATCCTAAATAATTGTAGATATGGTCATCAACTTAATTAATAATTGTAATAAATTATTTTGATAGAGTTTATGAATAAGTGATAAAAAATTTGGGGTGGCACGAATAGGAGGGGTTATTTTCAATCCTAGAGGAAATATCGAGTTGTGTTACGCTTGGAGTTTAGGTCGAGCCATGAATAACAAAGCTGAGGAGTATAGGAGTTCAACTAGCTAAGGAGAAGCATATCCAGAAGCTCATTATACTTGATGACTCTAAGAAGATGTTTTGTTCAAAGGCTTAGCATCGAAGGATGCCCAATTGGGAGCTATAGTCAGGTGAATCCTACATAATCTTATGGTCATCCCCTAGGTCTCATTTCTCCTTACCCTGCGGGAGAGCAACAGTCTTGTCGATAATCAGACAAATTTAGCAATTAAGTGGACAAAAGGGACTCTTCATGTCAACAGGAGAACCTCCCACACCATAATACCTTGATAAGAAAAAATCACATTATAACACACACGAGACAAACATGTGGCAATCTTGGGCACGGGGAAGGACTTCAATATGCTAGCTCACATGATGCCTCCACATGAAAATACATGGAAGACTTGGTGTTATGTACCCTTCGCATGATATCTTCCCTGTCGCGGTGGGACATTTCAAGTGTTTAGTTGTAGGCTCGACTGGATTCAGTTAATGGAGTTTATGTGGGTGGACATAGACGAGACGTTTGTATTTAATAGAGGTCTGGTCATCCTGGTACACCCCATGGTTGCCATCATGTTAGTTCGTGGTAGCTCATTTGGGCATGACAGCAAATTTAAATCACTCCAGCATCGGCACTACTTCGTGGATATGGGATTTTGGTCCATTAACAACGAAGAGCACATGGAATTCATAGGCATGGTAGGGAATCCCCCTAGTGGAATAATTCAGCGTAGAAAGCAAGGGACGAAGATAGGAATTGGGGGTCGCATCTAAGAAAATGGGGGCTACATCAGCGAAGCTCCACTCTAGTCTTCAAGAGCGAAGCCAAATTCAAATGTCTCCAGCATCAACACTTCATCGTGGGTTTGGGATTTTGGTGCATTGACAGAGGATAGAATGTCACACTCACAAGTTTAACGGGGAAGTAATCCCAACAGAGAAATTATGTGCAACAAGCAGAGGAGGAGGAGTGGAATTGGAATACTAGTTTGTGGAATTGGGGGCTTTGTCAGTGGTGTTTCCTTCAAGATCGAGTATCAAGGCTAAGTCGCGCCCTCTCTTGGTTATGGGCTTCCTTGGCCTGTAATATTCAAACTCTTGAGGGTAAGGACAATCAAAATCATTTGTTAGTAAACGCAATTGATAGTGAAAAGGATTGGGAAACAACACCATCCTAGGGACAATCTGACAACGTGGGAGATTCACGGAATTCTCTCCAGCAGTTACAAATCACAGTGCAGGGTTTGTCCTCCTAGGTGACATTTATATTGGAAATTTTGATTCAGCAGAGAACCACAATGAGGCAGCGACAAAATGAAATTGATGCACTTTTCTCCCAATTGGAAGACCTTCAAGCCCAATCTGCATCAACACATTTGGCCTTGGCGTCATATTTAACTGCAAATGGATCGTCCCCATTAGTGGACAACCCCATTCTTGATCTGAATCTCTCGGCTGACGAAATGGGAAAGGACGACATGGACCCTCTTGACCTTCCAAAGGCTGGTACCTGATGTTATTTTTAGTTATTTGTGTGCTTGGTAATTTTTTCGAGTATATACGGTAAAGTTATGTAATGTATACTCTCCCTTAGGAGACAAGACTTATCTAGGGACATGTAGGACAAATATCTTGCTTGAGTACTAGATTTTTGCCTGGGCTTTTTGTAAGACTTTGTGAGCTTCGACCGCACCCTTTTTTATAATATAAAATCTTTCAGTTATTGTTAAAAAAAAAAGTGATAAAATTTAAGTTTATAAATAAGAGATAAAATTTAATTTATTAATAAATCATTTTGATAGAGTTTGTTATCACAATCGATTAGGTTTAGTCTAGGTAGTTGAGAGGACTGATTATTACCTTAAGTGACATGTTGAACTCTTTATGAGTATATTATTGTAATGGCTTTGAGCCCTACTGATTAAGGAACCTAATTTTACATTAACAACTACTTTAGCTCTATTTTGTTTTTATTAGGGTGAACCATCTTACCTAAAAAAATAAAGTTTCTAACCCTTCAAATCAAATAGAGAAACACTTTCACTTAAATTTGAACTTTTCAACCAATTTGATGATAACTATATTAAACTTGTCTTTCATCTCCCACTATGTTGGAAGTAGAAAATACAATCAATATGTTAGCATCCTTAATTTTTATGTTTAAACTAAAAATCCAAATCAAATAACTCTAATCACTTTCATCTTCCACTATGTTGGAAGTAGAAAATACTCTTAATATGTTAATACCATTAAATTTTATGTTTAAATTAAAAGCCTAAATCAAATAACTCTAATCACTTTGTCCACAATGTTTTAAATTAAAAATCCAAATCAAATAACTCTAATCACTTTGTCCACAATGTTTCTATTCAGATGTAATGTTGAAATTCAATATTCACTTTTGCAATGAAATTAGTGTTAACTTTTGCTAGTTAAACATAAAATTTATTATAATTTAATATTTTCATTACCCTTCCATTTGCATCTACAAAACTTTATACAATGTTAATAAATTTAATATTTTCATTACCCTTCCATTTACATCTACAAAACTTTATACAATATTAATTTTATGTATTAAAAAATTATAATATCAAATTAATGTTTATAAATTTATATCTTATCATTTCAAATAAAAGATTAATTAAACATTGTTACTTCCATACATAATTTGTCACATTTTCCTACAATTGATAATAATATATATCATTAAGTGATATAAAATATATCATTTTTAATATTTAGTCAGTCAAAATGTTTATGTCCTACAAAATTGACCTGGGATCATTAGCTCTCATCTATTTGGTGGATCCCATGTATGTCATTATATAGTGTTATCATCACTCTTGAATGTTGTGCCTCCATGATCGGACAGTGGTGTGTAACTTGGCTAAACATTAAAATTATATTTATTTTTCTTTAACTTTATTTTTGTTATCAGTGGAATGTGCAATGGTAAGGGCAATAACGATGGTTTGAAGACAACACAATGTTAGTCCAACGGTAATAACGGTGTTATCACAATGAGAGAAGCACAATGGTTTTACTCTAGGGAGTTTTTGGCTTTCTTATTTTTCAATATTAATATATGAATCACAAATGAAAAGGCATGTGAGTAGATCATATCAACTACAAAAATATCCTAAATGAAAAGGCATATGAGTAGATCATATCACTTACAAAGATATTTTAAATAAATAATATGTAAGCTTCAAACAATAGGCTAAATCCTTATTTAACGCATGTGCGATACTTACAAAATGGGTAAGTATGAGAGTTAAACGAATTAAACGATGCAGCAACTCCTTGGGACCTATCATGTTGTGTTGCTTAATAGTTTTGTTTTTCTTTCATAACATAATTTTACGGTCAATATTAATTGAGTTGCTTCGGAATGTCTTTTTGTGAAGGAATCGAAGATCAAAACTGTCACTTCGTCTGGTTAAAGAGGAAAACGTTGTAGCCTTTCCCCTGATCCACATGGGAACATGGTTTCAAAATTTGAGCTTCATCCTTGTGTTAGATCCCCAGACAAAATGTTGATGGAGAAGCTAGCAATGGAGAAGCTAACGATGGAGAAGCTATTTTGTATGTGATAGAGTATGTGAGGTCATCTTGGCACCTAAAGAAATCAATAGGTTGAAGGCCCTCAAGAACTCGAGTTGAGGGAATATTAGAGTGAGTGAGCTAGTAGATAGTGTGAGGGTTCCTATTCCTTAGCTTCTCAGTTCCTTAGGATAGGGTTTACATATATCTACCCTAGATGGTCCTCTCCCTTGGTTGACCAAGAAAGAGCAAACAAAACTACCACGGAAGAACGTCTTGAAGCCTAGACCTGAGCTAGAAGGGTTGGTATTTCCAACCCACTAGTTATGTGCCTCTATTGTCATGAAGCCCTACCTCCCTCATTCGATAGACCGGGACTTGGGAATTCATGTCTAAACTCACCTACAAATTGGGCATGACTCGACCTAGATTCATTCTTGTTCTACACCCAACCCCATAGTAGTAGTATCCTGGTTTCGGCCTCTTCAAACCAAGTGAGTCATGATGAATTATTGACCTTAAAAGAAAATATCGGGCCAGCCAACCAAGCCAAGATAGAATAGTAGGTGTCTTATTGATTAGCTACATGTTGACCAAAATTTGGTCACCTATATGTTCCCGCTCTTGGAATAAAAAAATAAAAAACGACATTGGAAGATGAATATTTTTGAACTATTATATTTTCATTGCATAGCCCTCAGTATCATCTTCGCCATGCATTTCGCGGAATCAAAATCAGAGTCTCCATGACCAAGATACACATACTTTTGTCCAGAAGTCCAATGGAGGTATTACAAGAAGAAATATGAAAAATGTCCCAAGTGACATGTTCCCTCTTCTCATTTCCCTTCACCTCTATTCATTCTCTCATTTTATACTTAGTCGTTTTTCCCATTGTCTCATTACTTTCATATTCCCCTTACCATTTTCCACACTTAGTCATTTTTCCTTATTCCTTTCCACGTTCACATTCATTTCCCTTTTCCTTTATTTTCCCATTTATTTTTACTTTCGTTATCATTTTTTTTTATTTCTTTCCTTTTCCCTTTTTCCTTTTCCAAATTTCAAGTAATTCCTTTATTTCCCATGTATTTCTTTTATTTTTTCATATTTTCTATATTTATTTCCATATTTCACATGATCCATTATATACTTTCCATACTTAGTCTTATTTACTGTAGGGTTGGCACTTAGCCAAATATATGAGTTACTACTCTTTACTATGTATTATCGTGGGTCTTTGCATTCACGTAATGAACTCGTCATATTATTTTAATAATATTTTTCCTATCCTAAGTTCTATGAGGAATATCTCCAAGTGACACATGGCACTTTATTAACCGATGAGATACATCCATATGGCAGTGAATGGATGGTGCCACATGACAACTAATTAATAGAGACATGTGGCTGCATACAAGAAGTGACACATGGCATGATTCTATTAGATGACATATGGAATATTGTTGGCCTACCGAGTGATGACATGTGACAACATTTGGTTGGGTGACTCATCATTGTTGACCAGGCATGCAAAATTATTATTATATTCAACAATTTTCCAAGGGTCGAATCCTACAAGCTCTATAATCTCCTCTCTTCTTTACTTCTTGTCAAGTATATGTTACACTTAACATTATATACCACTAAGACTCTTTTATTCTCGTACATGTGAGATACGAATAATGAAGAAAAGTCGAAATTCAACAAAGGAGGTCGAAATTAAATAAAGGGTCCACATTTACCATTCAAACTTGATCGACGATGGTTGAGTCACGATCTTGCAAAGGCTATATCTTGAGCTCTCGACCTCTGTTTGCAGCAAAATTTATACTGTTGGAAAGGTATTTCAACGTAGATGATGGTGGTACATGTTTCAAGTGCTTAAATTTAATACATTTTTCTCGGAAATTAAAATATCAGTCAACTGCATTTTTAATGGGCTAGTGTGACAACTCAACTTCACAAGCTCATATCTTGAGATCCGGGCGACGGATTTGGGAAAATTTTATATCGTTGGAAAGATGAGATGATAAGATCACATCAAAGGTGGTTTACATGGTTAAAAAGTTGTTTTTCATTTCCATAAAATTAAATTACAGTCGTCCTATTTTAATGGGAAATTAATTGTGAAAATGAAAGTTTATTTAAAAAACTTTTATTAAAAAGGGAAAGAAATAGTTGAGACGGTTCCTATAACCGTCAATGAAGAAAATAAAAATACAACATCAAGCAAGTGAATGAGGAATATATTGAACGAGAAACTATCATAGTAAGTTTACGTTGATCATATCTTTCTTTTTCTTTATCAAGTCCTTCATCCAATTATTCCACCTTGTTCACTAGAAAGGTTTAATCGAAGACTGATAACTCCTCTTTTCCTCTTACCAGGTCTTGGTGTTCTTCTACTGCCCATTGTCTTCCTTATAAGAGATTATTTCTTGTATTTATTTGATTTATGGTCCGCGGGAGCCCCAATCCTAGTCTTTAAGACAAACACATTTTAAATTTTGAAGAATATGTAACCGACTATATATTTTTTAGAAATTTCAAGAGAGCTACTTTGGGAACAATCTTGATTGTGCTTTGTAACCTTGTTTTCAGAATATAAATAATTTGAGGTTGATCTATCATTATCTTTATTTTGAGTTGCCCATGTACCCACTCTATTACAGTTCTCTTATGCATGTGGATCATCTTCTTTGTATTTTATGTGATCGGAAATCTTTATCTTAAACTATAATGGATGTGAGGAAATTTTGTTTATTTGCTTTAAATGTGTGAAGTGTGTGATTCTTGGTCCTTTCTCGGGAACTTTCTTTAAAAAGAAAAAAAAAAATCATTTTATCTTTCTTGCAATATTTTATTTCTTTGATTACCACGACGAACTTATGCAAAGTCCCATATTATGAATATTTAGAATCCTAAGAAAAACTAAAATTAAAGAGGAGTACCACCTCTATAAAAACGAAGAAGGATTTACATCCTTGTGAGGTTGTTGTTTCGGTCTTGACGGATTCAAGCATCAACACTACACTAGAAGAGAGAGGTAGAGGGGTTTCTTGCAGACAACTAAGTGGAAGAGAAGCAACTATCTCGGGGGATCGGGTATGGAGGAGAACCCCAATATTCTACTTCCTACAGTGAGATAAAATCAAGAAAATCACAACTGCACTGATAACAATGGAAACCATCTTGACCATGTGTGGTATTGCATGTGGGAAAATGTCCCACCTACTTAAGTTCGCCATCATACTTTTGCCTTCATACGTGCTTTCCTACACTTGCATTGATCACATTGTATTCTTAGGCATAAGGTTCTTTAGTCATAGTGTTGTTCCATTGTCGTGGTCCTCTAAGAGAGCCAAAAAATCAAAGGAAAGAGGTTTTCATGTTACAACTCATGTGCGGATCTTAAAGGCTAGACTTATATAAAGACTTGATCTTAGTAGATATGTTTGGCACCCGTCTTTAGGGATGGACAACAATCAATTCAAGAGGGTTCACGAAGCCTATCTATGGAAGGTGTAAAGCTACTTATAGGAAGGAAAGACAAATCGAAGATCAGGACCAATAATGGACTAGGCTAGGTAGGCCTTTTGAGGCCTGTATTTTAAGTTGGTATTTCAGGACCTTAGATCAGGAATAAGCATAAAATTTACCTGAGGAATGATAATTTCTCAATGTGTTTCATGTCCCTGGTCAACTTCAACCTTTGTTTCTTTCTTTAGTGTTGTTTCTCGAAATGTTGTTATTGAGCGGACTTATCTTATCTTACCCACCTACGTTCAATCATAAACCAGGTATGTAACTTAAACTACTAAGTAAACCTATGGAACTAGGGTTTCAATGGGTTCCTAGTTGTTATATTCTCATAGAGACTCATAAAAAAATATTTTCAAGAAAATAGAATTTTGATGCCAAATATTACGGTATCCACTTAAATTGTCTCTCAATCTAGAAATGAAACTGAAACTACTACCCTAAACCGTCTCTCAATCTCAGAATGAAACTAAAACCATTGGTGCTTACTTTGTTGTTGCCACCTATGTTGTTGCCTTATTTTCTCTCTTTGTATATGATTTTCACAACCTTTCCTTCTTTGCTCGATTTGTGTTTGTTTCTGATAACATTGCAACCCGATTTGTTGTTGAATCTTTCATTGTGTAAAGATCCAAACTTTACCCAAACTTTGCAATTAGTAAAGTAGTATTGAATTGCTAATAAGAAATAAAAATCATATATCTTACCGATTAATTGTATTGTAGCTATATGTAGTTTGTAATTCAAAACACCAAGCTCAACTGCAGGTTCATGATTTTTCAAAGGTTCAATATTTTGCAAAGGTCAACCAACAACTTTAACCAACCAACAACCAATTATTGCACATTCATGATAGCTTTGTCAAAGCACAATTATTGAACATTTAGGATAGCTTTGTCAGAGCGGAGAAATCAACTAAGGCGGTGAGGCATTCATCCTTCTAAATAGAGAAGGATCATTCAAAGAAAAAGTGTTAATGCACTCTAACACTGAAAACATAAGTGTTAATGTTGGTGACAATAACAACATAAGTGTTAATGTTGGAGATGAATAGATAAAGAGTGTAATAGATAGGTTTTGAATAGATATGCCTAGTTATGAATATCTAGGGCGTTGAAGAGACAGACAAGGCACTGAATAAACATCCAAGGTGGTGAATACATAAATGTTTGAAGCTCTATGTGACGAGCAACAAATATTATTGTAAACAAAATATATTTATATCTCTGACATATTTATTCTCTGAGCATGACAAAGAAAAGGTGTTAATGCACTCCGTCATCACCTCAACAATAAGAGGTGAAAGTTGAAATACAATGATATGATAGAAAAACATTTTTTTTATATATATATTTTAATTAAAATAAAGTATTATTGAAACTTTTCTATGTTTGACATTGGAAATGAAGGAAAAATTTAAGGTCAACCGTAGAACTAATAGCCATTCAACACCAAGTCGAATGCTATAGTCCTTGGTTTACCTTCGACATGGACTAATAATAAAGACATTGTCACATAGTCTCTCCCTATATTCTAAATAAATAATATACGCATTGTCTCACACACCCAATGATTTTCCAACGATGAAACATTGATTGATATATTATTGATTGTGAGTAATCTTATTGGATTTTGAGAATATAATATTTGAATTTCAAAATGACCATTTGGTATCTTAATTCACTAATATTATAAATGCATGTCACATGTTTTGTGTTTGTTATATATATATATATATGAAAAATAATCCATAAAAGCATTCTTCATCTATCAAAATAAGAATAATAAAAATATTAGTCAAGAAAATACATCTATATAAAAGCATCTAGGATTAAGTTTTTGAATTTTAACCACACCAATTGATCTTTGGTTTAGATTTTCACTCAAAAACTAAAATTATTTTGCTCCAATAGCTTAAATTTCCAATAGAACAATTTCTAATTAAGTGATCCCTTCTCAACCCAAACCATGATATTTGAATATCCCATACTTCCTTCCCACCATAAATTTTTACTAGTACAATGTGAGGTTTTTGTGATTCAAAAAATTACTGAAACTTGTGTATAAACAATTATTTTTGAAAAAATAATTATTAGTAGCAACTTTTGAATCGGTGACTCATCTCTTCTTAAATTGTCACTTTGTGACTCAAACATAGTCTAAAGTTTCTCTAAAGGTGGGTCAGAGGGTCTCGTAGCGAGGGAAATCAATAGAAGAGTAGTGGAAATATTGTTTATCAAATGCAGTTTCCTGAAATATAAAGGTTATTCTCATCATAATAAGTTGGAGAATATGGCTAGCTCATAAAAACTCTATTTTCTAGGGAAAGTCCATCATTCCTAAGGTGGTTGATGCTCAAGGCCTGGGAATTTGTCTCACGTCCCTCGATCAAAATACTTGGGGCGTCCTCTGATTTTCTCGAAAGCAGAAGTAGATCACTCAAAGCCCTGAGATTTCTTTGATAGGGCGTCTCAACAAAATGGACAAGTTTGTGGAGGGGAGGGCATCATCTTTCTCAAGGAAAATTGTTCCTTCAAAATTAAAATGGTTTCTGGGCCAAGCTCCAACAACTTTGCAAAACTTATGACACTTAAACTACTTTTAACCTTTTCTTGTGAAAAAGGAATATCCACTCTATAGATATTTGAAGACTCTCTGAATGTCATTAACTGGGAGTAGAAAACCCAAGCCTGTCATAATATACATTTGATTTCTCTGCTTGAGGAAATTTTCAAATTTATGGACTCCTTTGACTCCATTATTTTTCAACATGTATATAGGAAATTCAATATGGAAACAGATAAATTATCTAAAGAATGCCTTTAGTTGGCACCGGGGCAGTGGATGATTGTTGAAGATACTGAAGGATATCATTTTGAGTATTACCACATGCCTTTCATGGATCCTATGGTGCTCCCTGTGGAGGCCCCATAGCTCTGTTTTTTTTCGGTCTACATATGTCAGTTTTAGTGGAACAATTTTATTAACAACCTCACAATAGTCTTTACATGTGATGATGTATATATTAACCCTTGTTTTTTTTGTTATCACTCAGAATTTCCCAGCCTACACTTCTGGACACTACACTTGTATTTATGGCCTATACATGCCACAATCATATGGAGAATCTTTATTGTTATGTATTTAAAGGTATGGCTATGAGCCCTTTTTGGACAATCACTTGACAAATACATGGTATCCATGTATTCTACAAAATGTAATTTTCATTTCAATCTGATGAAATAAAAATTACACATTTTTTCGAGGAAAACACACACACACACATAAGTCGACTTTAATTATTTTTTAAATGTAGTGTTATCTAAAATAATATAATGTTAATGCCTCAACATCTCCCTCACACTGGGCTATAGAGCACCTTGTTACTCTCAGTGCAATGATATACAACTAATCATGTTTTGTAATATAGTTACTAATTTATCTAGTCATTATTTGGAATCTTTTTTACTAATAAATTTAGTCATGTAATAGTGTGGAAAAAAAAGGATTTGGCAACTATTAGTGTAGTGTTCCCCATTACTAAACCCAACAATTAAAAAAAATCTGATACCAATAAAATTAATGCACTGCAGCATGCTAAAACACTTGTACGTCTAACATCATTACAAAGACATGAATGCAATCTCATTAAACATCCACACAACAACATGAACACTGCTTAAAACTCAGAGTAAATACACAACAAACAAATTTCACAATTAAATGCAATGCATTGAGGATTTAATATGCATTTAGCAACATTATGAATGCAACCCAACATACATGCATGTATAACTACATATAATTCAACCAAGAACATAGTATATGCACAACAAATTAAACCCATAATAAAAACCAATGAAACATATATAAAACACTTACCTTTTAACAACAATGTGCAACCAACTACAAAGGATGGACATTCCACCCAAATATATATTTTTTGTTCCAAATCTCAGCAACAAATCACCCCCAAGCTAGGGCTATGATTCCAAAAGAAAGGGTATCTCTCCACTGTCCACTCACAACCCAATTTTACCCACAACAAACTATTTTTTCCTAGAACTATGCCAAACCTCCAACTCTCATCCCCTCAACCTACACAACCAAAGGAATGGGATCCCCCTTCATTGCACACAACCCCTTGGGCCTTTCAAATTCGCTCTAGGGCTCCATCACAGGTTGGCTAAGAATCCCTCTTACTAGGGACTCCAAGGATGTCAATTGCAAGGAAAAACTTATAACATCAAGCTCACCATTGTAGGGTAATTTCTCTCACAAAATATCACTCTACAGACCTAAAAACCTACTTCTTCATGCATTTGTAGCTCCAAACATCTATCACACATGTCCACTATGGTTTCCTCCAAGCTCCAACACGCTACTCCCTCTTGTTGACCCAAAAACTAAATGTAAAACTTCTTCTCTTTTCCCATACAAATTTCCTTCTCTTCCCATGCTTGCTTGACTCTCACTCTTCCCCAAAAGGATTTACTTGACTCTTTCACTTCCCTCATGCTTTCTTGTACTCATCCCATGCTCTCAATAACTATGTGAAGTGACTTTTCACACCCACCCTCTTACATATATTCAATGATTGGATTTGAGAATGCTTAAACAAAAAATAGAAGGTAATAAAATTTAGAAAGGTGGGTTGGGATTAATACACATGAATACTTCCCCCTTGGACCCCTTTCTTATGGAAACTATCCCCCATTACTCTATATGTGTCCATCTGCAACCAATGTTACATTTTATTTAATTATTACGATATACAATGTTGACATAGTACATATCCAGACCTGTGGCCACACATCATATTTGCATTACACATTGCTAAACCGGGGATTAAAAACAAGGATGTTACATCCCCCTCCCCCTAAAAATTGCACTTTCCTCGGTGCACAACACCATACCAATACATATATACAAAATTTACATCATAGTACTTGGTACTTTTGCAAGATTCACAACTTCTGTAGCAATTCCAACCAACATTCTCCCATTCCCCTCAACCTGCTCAACCCAAGGAAGTGTACCCCCTTCTCTGCACCATATTTCCTCGGGCTATACCACTTCCTTTACACGGCTCCAACAAAAATCAAATAGGAATATTTGAGATGTGGCTTTAGGAGTTTGAGCTACCAAAATGGAGCCTTACACACTTATATACAAATATATATTCAACTTTCTTCAAAATTTTCAAAAACTTGCGAGTACTCATCCTGCATGGCCTCCTCATGCTCCCACATAGTGTCTTTAGGACCATAGCTGGTCCATTGAACCTTTACCAAGCCGATGGATTTGTTCCTGACAACTTTGACTTCCTAGTCTATGATGCACATTGGTTCCACCCAAAATCCCCCTTCTTGCTCCACCTAGATCACAATTCAATCAATCATGTGGTTAGGATCATGCACACATTTATTCAATAAAGAAACATGAAACACATTTTTAATTCTCATGGATGCGGGCAATGCAAGCATGTATGCAATTGGGCATATCTTCTCTAAAACCTCAAATGACCCACGATATATTTTTGCCAATTTTTGACAACTTCCCAATCTTAGCGAGCTCCTCTTAACTTTTACTTTTAGAAACACATACTCACCCTATTTGAATTCCATGTATGTCCTGCGTTTACCTACATAACCATTTTGTTTATCATGTGCAACCTTCAAATTTTGTCTGATATTTACCATCTGCTTTTTCATTTCCTTTAGTAATTTTATCCCAATAACTACTTTGTCTATTGGGTTGTCCCAACTTACTAGAGTGTTGCATTTCATTCCATATAAGACATCAAAAGAGCTCATATTCAATGACACTTGATTTCCATTATTATAAGAAAACTCAACTAGATGAAGGTAATCTTCCCACTTGGAAGGCTTGTCCATCACATACAGTGTCAACATATCTTCAATTATTTGATTAGTCCTTTTTGTTTTCCCATCTGACTCTAGATGATATGTTGCACTTAAATTCAAGTTAGTCCCAAATACCTTAAACAATCCCTTCCAAAAGTTAGAAGTGAACTTGGATCACCATATGACATTATTTCCTTAGGTACACCTTGTAAATTGGAAATTTCCTTCATGTAAATCTTTGCAATATTAGTTACCTTGTGAGTTGTTTTCACTGGTATAAAATGTGCATCCTTTGTAAGTTTGTCCACCACTACAATTATGGAATCATGATTCATTGTTGTTCTTAGCACTTGGCAATGTAATCAACCACACATTTCTTCATCCCCAACCAAAAATATTGGCTTTTTGCTGCTGTAATTGTCTTCTAGTACCGTGGATGTCCAATATAGAGTACATTGTGCATCTCTTTTAGCACCACATTTCTCAATTTCTGAGTGTTAGGAACATAAACTCTGTCCCCGAACAAGAGGACTTTGTCTTCTTCCATCTTGTAATCTTTATATTTATGGTGTACATTATTTTGTTGTAAGCTTTCTTTAACTTGTGCATAATGTGTGTCTGTTGTTATAACTTATATAATTCTATCTTTGAAGTCCATCCTACAGATACTAATGGTTGCAACATGAATTTCATGCACCCTAATGATGAGTGCATCAACCACTTTATTCACTTTTCCCTTGATGTGTTTGATGTCGAAGTCATATTCACTGAGAAATTCCAACCATATAGTTTGTTTGACATTTAGTATGGGATGCTCAAACAAGTGTTTCAGGCCACTATGATCTGTCTTTACCTTGAATTTTTTGTTCATGAGATAATGCCTCCACATTTGTAAGGCATGAACTATGGTTGACAACTCTAAGTCATGGGTAGCGTAATTTATTTAATGCTCCTTAAGCTTCCTTGACTCATAATATATGATACTCCCATTTTGTGTAAGGACTCCACCAAGCCTTTCCTTGCATGCATCAGTGCACACAACAAACTATTCATTTGGATCTGCAACCTTTAGAATAGGTGCATTGGTCAACAATTCTTTAAAATGTTTGAAACTCTCCTCACATTTGGTAGTCCATTTAAACTTTGTTCCTTTTTTCTATAGTGAAGTGATTGGATGTGAAACGTTGGAGAATCCTTAATTGAATCTCTTATAATATCCAAGTAATCCCACAAATAATTTCACTTCTGAAATGTTCTTTGGTGTTGGCCAACTTTTGATTGCTTCAATATTCTCAAGGTCCACCGGTATTCCCTCCTCTTAGAGGATGTGGCCCAAATAATGGATTTGCCTTTGATAGAAAGTGCACTTTCTCAACTTGGAATACAATTGGTGCTCTCTCAAAACATGTAGCACCATCCTTGAATGTTTCTCATTCTCCTCCTCTATCTTGGAGTAGATAAGAATATCATCCAAGAAGACAATGTCAAATTTGTGTAGGTAAACCCTAAACACTCCATTCATTAGACACATAAAGGTAGCTAGTGCATTTTTCAAGACAAATGGAACCACCACAAACTCATAATGGCCTTACCTTGTCCTAAATGTTGTCTTGCTAGTGCCTTCTGTTAATGTTTTATGCTGATATTATAGTTCTTTGCATTTCATAAAGATAAGAGCATAATAACCACAAGATCACTAAGAAATACACATCCACAATGTACACAACATTTATCCTGGGAAACCCTCTAGGGGAAGAAAACC
>ML776629.1:1489892-1500705 GCA_009831015.1 Picea engelmannii | reverse complement strand
CGATCCCCGAAACTCCGATAAGGCCTCCTGGCTGCCACGCGTCCATACGAATGAATGGTCCAGATCCCTGCTTGATTTAACGGCTGCGATCAAATCGCGAAATCACATATCGCGATTTCGAGGTTTTCGTGGTCATTGTTCACGAGACTCATGGAACTCCGATTCCTGATTCTCCGATGATCAAAATCAACGGTCCATATCTCAAGCTTGCTTTTAACGGTTGCGATCAAATTGCAAAATCACATATCGCGATTTCGGGGTTTTCGTTGTCGAGTGAACTTTGCATATTGAAATCCCGATCCCCGAATCTCCGATGGCTTATCTCCCTCGCAACTTCTGCAGATCTGACGACTATTGGCCTTTCGAGAAATTTGGATGGGATCCGCCAGTCACCATCTTCCTTCTTCTCAGCAAACTTCTGTACCTCGAGCTTTTGTGGGCATCTTCTTCCACGCTGTTCCTCTTGAGCTTTACATTCAAATTTCTTATTCTGCCATCCTCTTCAAATCTCTTATTCTGCCATCTTCACTGTTGTCATCAATGACAAGCATTCACTGCATTCTGTCCACTGAATTTGCCAACACTACATTTGATGAATAATTGTGTAATTGAAAATAATTCCTCATTCCCAATAGTCATGCATCTACATCTTCATCCTTCTTATGATCACTGTCAACAGTAGGAGGATTAATCTTCGTAAGCTCTCCTTACAAACCATCTACCTCAGACCTCCTCTTTGTCTTCAGACATGGGACACACTTGGGCTACTCTCCAACCTTGAATGTGCATGTGATATTCTATTTGAGTGTCCTAGTGAGTGATGATGATGTCTACTAATACTCCTTGATTGTCTAAATCCCTTGTGATCATCCCTCCAATCATGAGATATGGATGCTTCTACTTGTCTTGCACTAGTTGTTTGTCTTGTGCTAGAATCTTTATTGAATTGTCTTTGCAACATATTCGGACTTTGTAGCATCTCCTCTTAATCTCTTATCATGCTTTCATTGTCTTCCCTATATCTCTACAATTCCTTTTGCAAGCATCTCACAATATCAACCAACTCCACTAGTTCCACTCTACCACTATGTCCATTGAAATCGATCTCTGCATTTCCCATGATGACATGTAGACCTATGACCACCTCCTCATGGTTGTAGGATCCTTGGGAATATTCCATATCTCTATTCCTCATATAGGAATCAAATCTACTTTCTTATACCTCCCATTATACAAGAAATGTACATGTAATAATTGTTTTTAGAGTTAGCATATGGTAAAATATTTCATTAATTAGATTACAGGTCATTCTTCTACTGAATTTATGAGGGGTATGGATGCATTTAAATATGATTTTGATTGTTTAGATACAATCTCTTTTGAATTATATTTCCAACTACTGTACTCATGCCTCATTAAAAGTTTTGAGTTAAGAGTCACAATCTTCTGAAATTTGCAATTTCTACTAATTTGTGTTGTTTTTACTGTTGCAATTTTTTTGGGAGACCATTTTCTACCACCTGTAGAAGAAAAATTAGTTAGGAATCGTAATTTTTTTTTTTTTTTTTATATCAGGCACAGATAGAATTCATTGTTGGGAATACACAACAACTTTCAAATTTGGAATTTGATGCTCTAGCTAAATTGATAAATATAGAATTGATGACTTTGCGCTTTTGCACTTTCTCCAAACTTTGAATTTTTAGCCAAAATTAGCTATCTCCCAAATGGAACAAAACTGGGAAAAACTGCCTCAAGACAAAGTTGCCTGGATTGATATGTAGGTAAAATTTCAACTACATAAAAAAATTGGATTGGTGATCTGGGGTCCCTTTTTCTCCTCTGATTATTTCAAAAATCTCTAAAACACACCCAAGAATGGTGGATTTTGCACTATTTCAGTATCCCCACACCAACCCCTTTTGGATTTTTCCAAGATCCCAACTGGGTATCTTCATGCCTTCTTTTTTGACTCCCTATAAAAATTTCACCTTCATCTAGGCCTTGGTTGTTGAGGACATACCCATAAAATGTCATCTGATTCTTAGTTGAAATAATCATGTTATGGCCAAAACAAGTTTTTGGCTCCAATTTTTTGTTGTTGTTGTAAAATGTCTATTTTTGCTAATGTGGAAATTTGGCTAACATGGAATGGCACATGATTTCTAAATTCCACCCATCATCCCCTGATTCTTCCATGCCATCAACCTTCTTTTCTTCCATCGATGATCGACTCATTCTTTGCATTGGTGATCGACCTATTTCTCTGCATTATGAGAAGGATACCTTTATCAAATTCAACTGAACCTTAATCGTTGGTGATCGATGATTCACTTCTACAAAAGATACTTCTTCACATAATTTTGTTGAACCCCAAAACCAAAACCAGAATAAATATGAGTCGTCAATCTCAAATCTAAGGTAATCTCAACCATCGATTTGCTAAAATTTTCCAAGCCTTTAGATGAATCTCAAATGTTGATCACCAAATTGAATTCGATCCAGACCGTCCAGTCCCCAAAATTTCCAAACCTCAACGAACTCTAAAACTCTATCAACAATTGAAATTTTTCTTTGACGATCTAACTTTCAATACTTCATCGAATTTCATGAACTATGATCATCTACAATCGACGATCAATGTTTCCTTTAGCTGATGTGGCATGAAATGTGGATGCTGACATGGAAACTTGGTTGATGTTGCATGACATGTGGATCCTAATGTGGTAACTTCATTGATGTGGCATGATACACAGATGATGACCACCATTCATACCCTAACTCGGCCATGTCATCCTAGTCTTTTCCCCTTCATCGACGATTAATGATCTCTCTTGCATTTATGAAAAACTACTCCATGATATTTCATCGAACTCTGATCATCGATGATCGAAAATATCTCTTGAATTTACAAAAAAATACTTCATGAGATTTCACCGAACTATGATCATCGACAATATACAATCTCTTTTCATCGGTGATTGATGATCTCTTTTCATCAGCAATTTACGAAAAAGTCATACTTGTAGAATTTTTTCCAAACCCTGATCACTCCATCAACAATTAGTGATTTTCTTGGACGAACCAAATTTGTCAAAGAATTTTTTCAAACTTCAAAACTTAGAATTTTTTTTATCAAATTTAGGATGAAACTGGGTTGTTGATTTTCAATATTAAAGTGATCTCGATTGTTGATTTATAATAATTTGCAAACTTTATAGTAATTCTCCAATCCTGCAAATGAATCTCGGCCTTTGATTCTTAAAATTCAAGTGATTTGGGTTATTGATTCTACCACTTCACAATAGCCATGAAAACATGGAATTTGACAACCCAATCCAATTTTTAACTCTTCAACTTGTAGATCGATGTTACTGATGATCTCTTTCACCATTCTAAGTGCAAATTCGACTTAAATTTGCTAAGAAATTCAGGGATTTCACTCTAGTTTCACAAATTTCTCCAAATTCGCCATAGATCAAAATATTTTACAACAAATTTTCCAAATTCATGATGGTCCTTGGCCCATACAGGTCTCATGTTGAACCAATTTCTTTGATACCACTCTATAGTGTTCCCCACTAATAAACCCAACAATTAAAAACAAATTGATACCAATAAAATTAATTGAATGCAACATGCTAAAAGAATTGTGCATCTAACAACATTACAAAGACATGAATGCAATCCTATTAAAAATTTACACAAAAGCATGTACATTGCTTAAAACTTAGAGTAATACACAACGAATAAATCTCACAATTAAATGCAATGCATTGAGGATTTAAGATGCATTTAGAAGCATTATGAATGCATCCCAACATACATACAATTACAACTACATATAATTCAATCAAGAATAGAGTATATGCACAATGAATTAAACCCATAATAAAAAACAGTGAGAAAGAGATAAAACACTTATCTTTTAACAAAAATGTGCAACTGGCTACAGAGGATGGATGTTCCACCCATCCATAGATTTGTTGCTCCAAATATCAGCATAAAATCACCCTTGATCTGGGGATACAAATCGAAAAGAAAGTGTGTCTCTCTATTGTTCACTCACAACCCAATTTTACCCACAACATACTGATTTTTCCTACCACTATCCCAATCCTTCAGTGCTCTTCCCCTCAACTCGCACAACCTAAGGAATGGGATCCCCCTTCACTACACACAGTCCCTTAGGCCTTCCCACCTAACTCCAAGGATACAACACATGTTGTCTAGGAATCTCTCTTGTTGGGAACTCCAGGGATATCAACTGCAGGGAAAAACTCACAACAACAAGCTCACTGATGTAGGGTATTTCTCTCACAAAATATCACTTTATAAGCCTAAAAACTTGCTTCCTCATGCATTTGCAGCTCCAAACAACTATCACACATTCCCACTATGGTTTCCTCCATGATCCAATAGGACCTTGGTGGCCACCCACCTTTTCCAACTGGCTCAAAACAATTTTCTGGCAACTTACTATTTTTAGTAGTTTTTCGGGTCCCAAGCTTCCGAGGCCATTTTGAGGGCCTAAACGATGTTTTTTCATGATCATGCACCTCAATTATAGTGAAAGGATTTAATTGAGCCCCCCTAAATGAATTTCCTCGTCAATACCTTTCCAACAAGCTATTGTGTTCCCTAAACGGATATCATATGCAAAATTTATGACCCTGGGAAGTTGATGTATTAACTTACCCCAATGGGGCCCACATGAATTTTGGCGCTTCATCTCCTAGGGTTAGGTTTTTGGATGTCTATGGTTTTGCAATTCATGTTTATTGTAAAAAGTCCTTCAAAGTTTCATTGCACTCATCTTCTTGCGAATGAACGTAGCCGTCACATCTCTTCTCAGAGATAAGTTGCCACCATTCTAGCAAGCTTGTTTTCAGTTTGCATTTTATAGTTTTCAACATATTTCTTATTTAATAGAAGTCAAGTTTTATTGTATCTCTATTATTTTTCACTGTATCTCTATGTTAATATTATAAATCTGTGATTTCATTTCCTTCCGCTCATAAATCCAGATTAGTGGTATCAAAGCGGTCTTCTCCTTATCGTTTTTTAATGCATGTCCTCAACGTGGTCAGGGTATAGCGAGTTGGGTGTCAAGCTTGTTTCTATTGAGGAAAAATGCTCTCGCGCACCCAAGAAACTGTCCATGGTGGGCGAAAATAAAGACGGCGTGACATGAGATCCTTTCAAAATGTTGCTCGAGGAATCCCTTGAGCGACAGAGGAATGAGATGATGGACAACTTTGCACAAATCCTTCGACGGTTGTCGACAAGCAACACATCCACCTCAAGCGGAGGCACCACCCCCATCAAGGTACAAATCAATTTTAATATTCCTATATTTGAAGGTCAAATAGATGCAGATGTCGTTGATAAATGGTTAAACCTTCTAGAAGGGTATTTTTCTGTTCACAACTTTTCCGATAGAGAAAAAATTACATTTTCACTTCTCAAGGTAGTCCCCCATGTCAAATATTGGTGGGATAATTTCTGTGAGAAAAAGGAAATAGAGGGATCCACATTATTTGCAGTTGCACCCACTTGGGGTTCCTTCAGGGATGTTATTAAGGAACAATACTACCTTGTTGGAAGTTATGATGACTTGTATAGAAGTTGGACCACACTGCGGCAGGAAAGAGACCAAACAATGCCAGAGTTCACCAAGGTATTCCATACCTTGCGCACGAAGTTGGGTATCACATATTCTTACCAACAACTAGTGCTCAAATACCATGGTGGTCTTCATAGATACATCTAGACATAAATGGAGTTTTTGGACATCTCATCCTTGAGTGTTGCCTATCAATATGTCGTCAAAATCGAGCAGAAGCTTAAAAAAAAGACATAAAAATTTGGGTTTGGGAATCCCTCACAGCAGAAGTAGGGAAAGGGCATCCCCATGACCCGTAGAAAAAATGACAAAGAAAAGATGGGAAACTTTAGGACAACCAGTCCAAGCTGGAAGAAAATAAGTACAATGGGAAGACGAAGAAAGATACTGGGAAGTGATGCGACTTCCATAAGAGCCCCTGGCATAACATTGTTGATTGTCTCTCAAAGCAGTCATTGGTGGCTGAGGTAAAATCCTATGAATCAGATGCAGGTTTGGACTCTGAGTCAAAACCAGAAAAGGGGAGACAAATCATTGATGCGAAACCCAATGCCACCGTTGCTACCATTAAGATCCATCTCGATGAACCTGATGATCCAAAGGAAGGAGAGCACCTCTTTCATTCACAGATGTGGGTGAAAGTAAATCCACTGCACTTCATCATTGATAGTTGTAGCCAAAATAACCTCATCTTAGCATAGGTCATCAAATGTCTAGCCCTGCTGACAATGTTGCATCCACAACACTACACCATTGGATGGCTCCATCAAGGAAGTGATCTTCGCATCAGCCAACAGTGTCGCATGTCGTACGACATCAAGCCATTCAAAGATGAGGTATTGTGTGATGTTTCTCCCCTTGAAGTTTGTGATGTTCTTTTGGGCCAACCTTATTTATGGAAATGCCATGTTGTATATGAGTCTTTCCCTCCTTGTGTTATTATTACTTTGAATGGGAAATTGTATAGGATACCCGAGGTAGTCCCACCTAGTTTTATTTCTTTTATCTTTGCCAAGCAATGCATGAAGGTCATTTCTTAGACCAGGAAGTTTGTATTCTTTGTGATTCTCTCTCAGATTAAGAGAAAGTTTGTAGCCACATCCATGGCCTTCACGACTGACCTCTCCACGTAGCAGAAGCAAGTGGATAAGGTCATGAAAGAATACAAAGACATCTTCTCATCACCTACTAGGGTACCTCTACACTGCCAGGTCAAGCATCCCATCCATTTGACCCCCGACGCATCGCTACCCAATGGGATAGTCTATCGCTTCTCTTAGATAGAAAATGAGGAGATAAAGCGTCAGATCCAAGAATTGCTCCACAAGGGGCACATCCGACCCAACTCATCACCTTGTGGAAGCCCAATCATGATGGTGTAGAAGAAAGATGAGACTTGGTGACTCTGCATTGATTACCGAGCCCTAAATAAAATCACAGTCAGGAACCAATACCCAATTCCATGAATCGAAGATTTCCTTGATCAAATCAAGGGGGCCAAATACTTCAACAACATTGATTTGAAGTCTGGCTACCATCAAGTCCCAATAGAATATCTAGATGCATGGAAAACTTCCTTCAAGTCAAAAGAAGGTCTTTTTGAATGGTTGGTCATGCCATTTGGTTTGACAAATTCCCAAGCAAATTTCATGAGGATGATGGATGATATCTTGCATCATTTTGGTAATTATTTTGTGGTGGTGTATCTGGATGACATCCTCATCTGGGCAGAACACTTGCAACATTTTCAGTAGTTTTTTCACACTCTGCGGCAGCACAAGCTATATGCCAACTTGGAAAAATTCTCCTTCGGCATGGACAGGGTCCAGTGCCTAGGCTACATTGTTGATGCAGATTGTGTGCATTTTGATCCAACCAAGATCCAAGTCATCTGTGATTGGCCAGCCCCAACCACACTCACTGAGATTCAGATCTTCTTAGGCCTTGCCAATTTCTATCACAAATTCGTATTGGGATTCTACCATATTGCATGGGCCCTTAGCCAAATAACCAGGGGTGGTGGTAAGGAAAAAATTGTGTGGGGACTCTCCCAACAAAAAGAGTTCGATGATATGAAGCAACATTTGTGCTCAGCCCCAATGCTTTCATTACATGACTTGCAACAACCCTTTGAGATCGAGACATATGCTTCAGAATATGTTGTGGGTCCAACTCTCACTTAGCATGGCCACCCCGTGGCCTATTATAGTGAGAAACTATCATATGTCATTAATAAGTACCCTACTTATGAAAAAGAAATGTACTCCATTGTGCAAGCCTGCCACCAGTGGAGGAATTACATTCTCGAGAAGGAGACAATCATCCTCACTAATCACAAGTCACTGCAGTTCATGCAAACACAAGGAAAATTGCAGAAAGACTGCCATCGTAAGTGGTCCATATATTTGTAGCAATTCCACCTCAACATCAAGTATAAAATAAGAAGTACCAACCAAGTCGCAGATTTCCTCAGCCGACCTCCAGTCATGACACTGACCACAGTGTTAGACTCTTGCGGCCAAGAGATCTCCAAATGGCCCCACCTCTATGACACATATCTTGACTTCTCCAACACCTACCAGATGTTGGACGCAAATATAGATGTCACTAATTTCCATCTTTGGGATGGGTTGTTGTGCCATCTGGCCCATATCTGTGTTCCATTAAGCAAGTGAGTGAAGATGATTTTGGAATCCCACTACAGTCAGATGGTAGGACACTTCGGCATGGAAAATATAGTGGTAGTGTTGCAACGACAATTCTAGTGGCCAAAAATTCGACAAGATGTCAACAAGTATATCCGGTCCTACATGTCCTACGCTATTTCCAAACTGACTACTAATAAACAAGGCATGCACACTCCTCTTCCTACTCCTGACAGGCCCTAGGAATTCATCTCAATGGACTACATGTCGGGCCTTCCATCCACCAAGAGGGGAAATGACTATGTTTTTGTGGTTGTTGATAGCTTTTCCAAGATGGCAATTCTGGCTGCCTGGAAGAAGAGCATCACAATGGAGGCCACTTCCAAGCTCTTCTTTGAACAAGTGTGGGTACGCTTTGGGATCCCACATACCATTATCTTAGATTAGGACATCTGGTTCCTCAACACATTCTGGTCGAGCCTCTGGTTGTTGCTAGACATGAAGCTCACCAAGTCCACTACCTTCCAACCCCAGACAGATGGCCAAACTAAAGTTGCCAATTGGATGATTGTGCACATCCCGCGCATGTACAATTCCAAGCACCCACACACCTGGAATGAGATTCTTCTCAATGTTCAACATAACTACAATAGAGCCATACATATCTCAACCAACCACAACCTGTTTCAGGTGAGTTTGGGATTTCAACCATTAGGTACCATGGATGTTGCAATACCCCTTACAACCAACCATGCAGACTCATCACATGCTCCAAATACAACTGACAAAGCCACCCGGTTCATTGAATAGATCCAACACATCCACCAACAGGTTCTATATATTTTACAGAAGTCCAATTCCAAGTACAAGCAGTGCCATGATCAACATTGGGTGCCACACCAGTTTCAAGTGGGTGACAAAGTTTGGTTGCACTTGCAGAAATAATGCCTTATAGGGCCTCATCGAAAGCTTTTTCCACTCCATTATGGACCTTACAACATCACCAAGGTCATGGGTGACAATGATTTTGAGCTCAACCTTCCCCCCCTCCTTGGCTTGCACGTAGTGTTCAATTTTGACCTCCTTCGACCTTATTTTCCACCATTATTGGACACCTTAGAGATAACAGAAAAATTGACACCAACAAAGCTCAACCTTGACTGCATGGAACAAGAATCCATTGATCATATTGTGGAAACATAGGTCAAGGGCACTCACCAAAAAATGATCTAGCTTTATTGGGTTGTCAAAGCACGACAACTCCTGCACCAAGGCAAGTGGCTCACCCGGGGCCAAATTCAACAAAAATTTCCCCATCTGATGGAGTCACTCAATGCAATGGAGACCATTGCTTCTTAAGGGGGGACGATTGATCTAGGAGGATCTCGATGGCCACCCACCTTTTCCAACTAGCTCAAAGCAATTTTCTGACAACTTACTATTTTTAGTAGTTTTTCGGGTCCCAAGCTTTCAAGGCCATTTTGAGGTCCTAAACAAATTTTTTTCATGATCAACCACCTGAATAATAATCAAAGGATCTGATTGAGCCCCCTAAATTAATCTCCACATCAATACCTTTCTATCGAACTATCGTGCGCCCTAAATGGAGATCCTATGCAAAAGTTACGACCCCAGGAAGTTGATGTACTAACTTACCTCAATGGGGTCCACATGACTTTTGGCGCTTCATCTCCTAGGATTAGGTTTTTGTATTTCTGTGGTTTTGACATTCACGTTTATTGTAAAAATTCCTTCAAAGCCTCATTGTACTCTTTTTCTTGCGAATGAGTGTAGTCGTCACATCTCTTCTCAGTGATAAGTTGTCACCATTCTAGCAAGCTTGTTTTCAGTTTGCGTTTTATTGTTTTCAACATATTTCTCATTGAATAGAAGTCAAGTTTTATTTATCTTTTTTATTTTCCATTGTGTCTCTATGTTAATATTATAAATCTATGGTTTCATTTCGTTCCACTCATAAATCCGAATCACTCCAGGCTACTTCTCTACTCCTTCTTAGTAACCCAAAAACTGCATGTAAAAAATGCTCTCTTTTCCCATAATAATTTCTTTCTCTTCCCATGCTTGTTGGACTCTCACTCTTCCCCAAAGGATTTACTTGACTCTCAACTTCCCTCATGCTTGCTTGTACTCATCCCATGCTCTCAATAACTATTTGAAGTGGCTTTTCACATCCACCCTCTTACATGTATTTAATTATTGGCTTTGGGAACACTCAAACAAAAAATATAATGTTTGTACACAATAATAAAATTCATAAAGGTGGGTTTGGATTAATACACATGAATACTTCCCCCTTGGACCCATCTCTTGTGGAAACTTATCCCCCATTATTTCGTCTGTGTCCATTTGCAGTCGATGTTACATTTTATTTTATTATTAAGATATACAATATTTACATATTACATAGTCAAGCATGTGGCCATACATTGTATTTACATTATACGTCGCTAAACCGATGATTAAAAGTATGGATGTTACAATTATATATATATATATATATATATATATATATATATATATA
>ML776629.1:1445231-1476710 GCA_009831015.1 Picea engelmannii | reverse complement strand
GTACTTGAACATTTAAGTGGGGTAAAAGGAGGTTGCCCCCTCGAAGAGGCTTATTATCTGAAATTATCTCTTTTTCAAGGCGTTGAGTACTTTTCCTGAGGTTTTTCTATGCTATATTGATGTTTGGTTCTTAACACAACAATTGGTATCAGAGCGGGTTTCTTCAAAAACAGTCTAACCACTGGAAGGTAGATATCAAGAGTACACATGGCTGGTAAAGAAGGTTTCTCCACAAATAAGGCTTTGTTGTTTTATGGAACAAACTATGCCTTATGGATCATAAGGATGCGAACATATTCAATGTCCCTTGGTTTTGATATTTGGAAAGAAAAAGGAAGCCAATGGTACATTGATAGTGGATGTTCAAAACACATGATAGGGGATCATAACAAATTTCTCACCTTAAAGGAAGAAAAATGAGGTAGTGTTACCTTTGGAGATAATGCTTCTGCAAGGGTAGTTGGAGAACGTATCATTAGTCTTGATAATGGAAAGACTAAAACACATAATGTTTTGTATGTTGAATGGTTAAAACACAATCTTCTAAGTGTCAGTAAAATGTGTGATCAAAGTTACAACCTCACATTTCATTCTAAATGATGTGAGATAAGGAAAACAAGTTTAGGAAGATTAGTAGAAAATTCAAGCATAACCCCGAGAAATGTATATGTTCTCAATGAAGTCAAGGAGAAAAATGTTGTATGGGACAAGTAAACAAAGTTGGAATACATTTACACCAACGAACAAGTTGCAGATATTTTTAACAAACACATTCCAAAAGACACCTTTGAATATCTCAGACAGAATCTGGGAGTGATATCCATCTCATTTCATCAGTAAAGGGAAGCACACACTCAGGGGGAGCAACCCTTTTCCATTGATGTCAAAGGGGGAGAAGTTGCAGACAGAGAAATAAATTGCAGATAAGGGGAATATTACAAAATTGACTAAGGGTTTCCATCAATGAAAAAGGGGGATATTCTTGGAAATATTGTTTTCGTTGATGTCAAAGACATGGGGAGACTAAAAATTTCCAAGATAAAGATTGCAATATGGATATTGTTGGAAATTTTTTTTTTGGATTTTTGATGCTCAGTTTGGATACCCTATCTTTGAAGGCCTTTTTACTCCAAATATCTATCTCAAATGGGAGCATGGGATATAAGGTTGGAAATTTTATTCCAAGGCATTTCCAACGGTATATGACACTCCCTCTAACTCCATAGGAATGAGGAGACGTGAAAGATTTTGTTGGGTCAACCCAGAAAGAAAGTAAAATTGACCCAACCAGTTTTACAATTCAGTCCCATAAGTGAATGTAGAAACACTATAAATACAGGATAGATGTGTGCATTTGAAGAGTATCCAAGCAAGAATAGCAAGTACACGTGCGCATAAGAGATATAAGGTGCACAATAGGACACATGGAGTATTCTTGGGGTCTAAAAATGTGCAAGTTGAGTTTTCTTGGAGTTTTAAGGGTGCACTATGAAGGACTAAGATCTATGATGCTGCAAAGTGCATTTTTTTGAGGTTTTAATGTTGTAGTATGGAATTATGTTTTGGGAATGATGCTATGAGATTCACTAGGGAATGAAGGCTAAATTTCACTAGGATTTGAAGCTATGCCTGGGGTATGAAGCAAGGATAGGTGTTGGAGCATGAAAGTTAAGGGTATGATAATGTTGTGAAATGCATGAAGTATGAAGCATGCAGATGAAGTCAAAAGTACTCTGTGTATGAATATATTAGATTGATACCTATACAAGTCTTACTGAGTTAGTGCTCAGCTGAAGAGATTGGTGTCTCCAACAGGTTGGTGCCTACACAATATCTTACTGAGTTGGTGCTCAACTAAGGATACTTGTGTCTCCAATAGGTTGGTGCCTACACAATAACTTGTTGAGTTGGTGCTCAGCCGAGGAGATTAGTGTCTTTAGTAGGTTGGTGCCTACACAATATTATGTTGAGTTGGTGCTTAGCTGAAGAGATTGGTGTCTCTAGTAGGTTGGTTCCTACAAGATTTGTAATAGTAGGTTGGTGCCTACAAAAATTTATAAAGATAATTTTTTGTGGTTTTCTCCTACAAGAGTTTCCAAATTAAACTTTGTGTACCACGATTTGAGTTTACATGCATTTGTTGTTTAAAAGTTAATAAATGATTGATGAATTCTCATTTAAAGGAAAAAGTATCTTATATTGATTCACCACCCCCCTCTCAGTATAAGTATAATTTCAACATAGGGAATCTATATAAGGCACATGACTTCATTAAAAATATGCATGTCGAACCATATACTACTGTGTGGGGGGTCTTGATTGGTGCTTGTAGAATTCATTGCAATATTGAGCTAGGGGGATATGTTGCACATTGTCTATTTGAATTGGAACCTGAAAAATGTTGGATATTATGTATTAATTTCAAACATCTATGCTATTGTAGGTAGGTGGGCATGACATCATGAAAATGAGACAATTGTTGAAATATTGGGGCTTGGAAAAGACACACGGGGAAGCTAGATTGATGGAAACAACAAGGTTCATTCATTATTTGTAGAAGACAAATAACACTCTCCATATGAGGAAATATATGTGACTTCAGAGAGTATAGTTAAGAAGATAAAGAGTTCGGTTATGTTCCTCACAAAAATATTATGCAACATGATGTGGAGGAGGAGTTGAAGGAAGAAATGTTGTCATGCCACAGTGAGAAACTAGCTATTTCATTTTGGATTCTCAACACAAGCCTTAGGACCCCAATTAGGATTACCAAGAATCTTCACAATTCTTCTAATTTCCATATCGCCACAAAGTTAATCACCAAGATTGCAATGAGAGAAATGATCATAGATGGAATGTGTTCCTATGGGGATTATGGATAGATTTTATTGTGATAAGTAATGAATGCCTGGATGTAGAAATGTAGGGGATTAGAGGTACTAAGGAGTTGGCCATTGGATTTGTAACATACCCAGACACCTAGGATGGGTCATGCCACTTAAAATAAATACAAAAAAAAAACTTCTCACTCTGTTCCGATAATCAAAATTATCCATACCCAAGCATAGACCTGCTGGGCTATGGCATGCATAGCTCTTTGTGGAACATCATACATATAAAATTAAACAACTAATATGAATTCTACTAATACAGAAATTAAATGCAAAAATCACAGTAAAACATACATGCAACAACACATTCCATTCTTATAAATATAAAGACATGTACATGATACACAACATACAAATTAACATAGAAATGGTACTTATCCTTTTATGGGAAGACCACCAACTACGTGTAGACCTTCCACGAACCTCCCAGCCTTAGACCACGCTGCTCCAAGCTATTAGCACAGGGTCACCCCTGAGCTGGGACTAAACTCTACCCAGGGTAAAGGGAATCCTAGGCTAGGCTAAGACTACCTAAATATGCACAATGCAACATGAAGGATTCCCTCCTAGGAGCCTACTTACGCCCACCACTCACAGACTCTCATTCCCCATGTGCTTGTCCCACCCCAAGAATATACACCTTCACTGTTCTATAATCCATTGACTGCTCCACTTCCCTTCAGGGGCTTCAACAACATGCTGGATCAGAAATTCTCAGAGCTCTATAGTTGTTGCCGGACTCCCTCCAGGAGAAATCACTTCCCCAACAATCTCTCTCACTTGGAGAGAGTTGTTCATAGGCCTGAAAACCTGCTTCTTCAATCCACAGGCCTGACAACCCGCCTCTTCAAAACCACATGCCTGAAAACCTTCTTCTTTTGTCCAGCTCCTAAGTTAAATGTGTAACCACAATAGAAAAATTGGGTATGGGCTCTGTTAATGACAACAAGCCACACCAGTCGAGAGAAAACGTGGGTAGAAACAACAAAATGGCTAGGGTGTGATTTGGCTCAGGCACTACGCAATTGTGTTGTGCTTCACATGCAAAACATGTTAGCTTCACGGGTTTGCAGGTTTCAAAGGTTGCAGAGGTCAACGATGGAGGAAATCATTGGCTGCGTAAATGCTTAGTCTGAGTGCATGCATGAGTGGGGAGCATGGAAAGAATCGCAAGCGAACCCCCACAATGACAAATTCCCCCCCCCATAAAACTGCATGCACCCAGGTTGACACATGGCTCTCATGGGAGCTCGTTCCTCTCCACTTGGAGTTTGTTCCTTTCCCCAAAGGAACTTAGGATAACTGTGGTTATTTCCCAAACTTCAGTATTTTAGGAAAATACAGTATAATATTCCCTTGGCAATAAACCCTCTCCTTTTCCCCAACCTCTCAACCCCATTCCTTTCCCTACTGAGTGGAGCTTAGTCCCCCATAACTCTTTCTTCGTGGTCGGTCTACACGCAGTGATGTAATTATGTTTATTATGTGAGTATATACATATACAAAATCAGACTCACCAACCTATAAACATCATTAAACATCATTACAATTTAGCGAGGGATCAACCTTGAGGTATTACATTCCCCTCCCCTTATTTATCCACTATCCTCAGTGCATATTACTTACATAATATCAACAATATTTCCAAAATATTAAAAAAGATGCGGGTATTCTTCTATTCTTCTCGCATAGCATCTTCATGCTCCCAAGTTGCATCCTCAGGATCATACCGGGTCCATTGGATGTTTACAATCCCTATGAATCAATTCCGTAGCTGTCTGATTTTCTGGTTCAAAATGCGTACCGGATGCACTTGAAAAGTGCTTCCTTGCTCCACCGAAATCACATTCCAATCAATAACATGATTAACGTCATGTATAGATTTCTTGATAAATGATACATGGAATACATTATGAATAATCATAGATGCGGGTAATGCAAGCATGTAAGCTACTAGTCCAATTCTCTCTAGGATTTCAAATGACCCACAATATATGGCTGCCAACTTGGAACAATTTCTCAACTTGAAGGAACTTCTGTTGGCCTTCACCTTCAAGAAAACATGATCACCCACTTTAAATTCCCTGTGAGTTCCGCCCTTGTTAGCATAGATTTTCTGCCTATCTTGGGAAACCTTTAAATTATTTTTTATCTTCAACATTTGCTCTTCCATTTCCCTAAGCAAATCTAGCCCAATCACTGCTTTATCAGCTGGGTTTTCCCAGGTTATTGGTGTGTTGCACTTTCTGCCATAAAGTGCCTCAAATGGGCTCATCTTCAGTGATGCTTGGTACCCATTGTTGTAGGTAAATTCTACCAAGTGTAGATAATATTCCCATTTAGATGGTTTGTCCATCACATACATCCTTAACATATCTTCTATCACTTGGTTCACCCTTTCTGTTTTCCCATCAGACTCGAGATGATAAGTTGTCCTAAAGTTCAGTTTTGTTCTGCACTGTTTGAATAATCATTTCCATAACTTTGAGGTAAACTTTAGGTATCTTTCAGACATAATTGTCTTGGGTATGCCATTAAAATGTGCTACTTCCCTCATATAAATATCAACAACATTGGTTTCCTTGTGAGTAACCTTCATAGGAATGAAATGGGCAATTTTAGTAAGCTTGTCCACCACCACCATGATAGCATCATGTTGCTTGCTTGTTCTAGGAAATTTGGTGATGAAATCCATTGTCACCACTTCCCACTTCCACTCAAGAATGGGCAATGGCTGCAGCAACCCAACTGGGTGTCTATGCTCAACCTTGACCTTTTGACACTCCAAACATTTAGCAATGTACTCGGTGATTTCCCTCTTCATGCTTAGCCAATAATATTGGCTCTTGACTGCTGCAAATTTTTTCTGATATCATGGGTGTCCAACATAAGGTACATTATGCATCTCTTTCAAAATCGTACTCCTTAATTCATGAGAATTGGGTACATAAATTATGTTCCTATACAAGATAATTCCAATAATTTCCCAATTCATAATCTTCAATTTTCTGTTGCATTTTCCCTTGCTGTAATTTTGTTACCAACTCTATGTACTACAAATCTACTTTTGCAACCTCATAAATTATGCCTTTAAGATTAGTTTGATACATGCTAATGGTCATAGCATGCAATTCATGTACTCTCCTGCTGAGTGCATCAACCACTTTGTTCTCTTTTCATTTGATGTGCTTGATATCAAAGACATACTCACAGAAAAATTCCAACCATTTTCTCTGCCTAACATTTAAAGTTGGTTGATTAAACAAGTATTTCAAACCATTATGATATGTTCTCAACTCAAACCTCTTTCGCATGAGGTAGTTCCTCCACTTCTTAAAGGTGTGCACTATGGCTGCCAACTCCAAATCATGAGTGGCATAGAGCCTTTCATGCTCTTTCAATTTTATGGATTCAAAACATATCACAAACCCATTCTGACTGAGGACTCCACCAAGTCCTTCTTTGCATGCATCTGTGCAAACCATGAAATCTTCATTCGGATCAACAATCCTTGGAATTGGAGCAACTGTTAACAACTTCTTAAATTGCTGGAAGCTCTTTTCACATTCTATTATCCATTGAAACTTCACCCCCTTCCTTTGCAAGGAAGTGATTGGGTGAGCAATCCTCGAAAACGCTGCAATGAATCTTCTATAGTAGCCAGCTAGACCCATGAAGGATATGAATTCTATCACATTCTTAGGTTTTTTCCACCCTTTAATGGCCTTGATATTTTCAGGGTCCATTTCTATCCCTTCTTCGGATATGATATGCCCCAAATAGTGAATTCAGTTTTTATAAAATAAGCACTTTCTCAATTTGGCATACAACTAGTGCTCTCTTAGTACTTGTAACACCATCCTCAAGTGATGCTCATGTTCTTCTTATGACTTGGAATATACACGGATGTCATCCAAAAAGACAATGACAAACTTGTCTAAGTATTCTCGGAAAACATTATTCATTAAGCAGATGAAAATAGCTAGCGCATTTGATAACCCAAATGGTGTCATTGTGAACTCATAATGACCATACCTTGTCCTGAAGGAGTTCTTGCTGATGTCTTCATCTATGATCCTTGATGGTATCCTGACATGAGATCAATCTTTGAGAATATCCTTTCATCCTTTAACCGATCAAAGAGATCATCGATCCTTGACAAAGGCTACTTGTTCTTTATAGTCACTTTGTTCAATTTTTTGAAGTCAATACACAACCTCAATGTCCCATCTTTCTTCTTCACAAATAAAACCGGGGCACCCCAAGGTGACACACTTGGGCATATGTACCCCTTCTTCAAAAGTTCTTCAAGATGCATTTGTAGTTCTTTCAGCTCTGGAGTACTCATCTGGTAGGGAGTCTTAGATACTAGAGCTTCTCCAGGCATTAAGTTTATAGAGAAATCAACATCTCTTTTAGGAGGTAATCATGGTATTTCCTTGAACACATCCTCAAAATATTTCAAGACTGAGTGATCCTCTAGATTTGGCACCTTATCCTTAGGTGCTTCCTCCATATGAGTTGCAAATATTTGGTATCCCTTCCTGTAACACTTCTTCAATTGCATTGCTGAGATCTCTCAGACAATAACTACCCTAGGAATTCTTTGGAATGTTCTTGGGTTCCCTTCCTCGTTCAGGAAAATAAATGCCTTGTTATGATAGTCTAAGATGACATGGTGTTGGTCCAACCAATCGATATCAATTAGACAGTCATATGAACCCAATGGTAGGATGATCAAATATGCCTTGGTACTTATCCCATTCATGTCCACTAGACATGATTTAACCAGCTCAACAACTTTTCTCTTGACTTATGTAGCCAACTACACCAACCAAGATTTTCCATCCTTTCTTCTTGGCAATTTCAATCTTTCCACTACCTTAGGATCTATATAGTTATGACTAGCTCCTGAATCTATTAAAATAGTAAAGGCATGGTTATTTATCATACCTTCTACTTCAATCATGTGTGATTGAAATTCTGCTTGCTTGTTGTCCAGGGATGCATAAATCCTTGGTACACTTCTGCCCATGTCCTTCATTGTTTATGCTTGTTGTGCATTGTGTAAAACTCTCACTTTGTCACTTTTGTGAGGAAAATATCTATACTTATGGTCTCCTTTACAACCCCAACATTGAATGGGTGTTTTCCTTGGCCTTTTCCCAACTACCTCAACCATTATGTGCTCTCTAAAAGATGGTTGTCCTTGAGGAATGTTTCTTAAAAATGATGGCTTGTTCCCCTTCTGCCTCTGTTCCCTCTTAAAATTCTTCTTGTCTTCCCAAGCTCTTTGGAAATTAGGATTTCTCTTATGTTGATCATATAAGCACTTGGCTCTCATTATGGTTTCCTCTAAGGTTTTAGGATCATCATACTAAATTTTATCACTGATGAAAGATGGTAGCCCACTCAGGGATCTCTGGATCTTAACTGTCTCATCCTTGATGAAGGAGACTTACTTCAACAGTTCTAAAAATCTCCTTTCATACTTGTCAATGTTCATGCTTCCCAGTTTGGGTTCAAAGAACTCTTTCATCTTTTTGTCATAATACCTCTTGGTTAAGTATTTCTTATCAAAATGCTTCTTGAATTCCTTCCAAGTCACATTTTTCTCTCTGATGTGCTGCACTTGCACACGCTGATCCCACCACATGGGTGCCTTTCCTTTTAACTGATAAATAGAAATTCTTCCTTCTGCATGAGAATAATAGTTATGCAATTGGTAGTACTTCCTCATGTGTAACAACCATGTCTCGACATCTTCATCTTTCTTGTGCTCTCCATCAAAAGTAGGAGGTTTGATCTTGTTCATTTATTCTTTCAATTCATCCACCCCGGACTTCCTATGATGCTTCCTGAAAGGGAATGAACTTGAGTTGATGTGTGATCTCCTATTAGAATTCCTTTGTGAGTGATGGTGATGTCTGCTATCACTCCTTGATCTTCCTTTTCCCTCAGGGGTCCCGTGGCTTTCTGATTTTCTAGAGCCACTCTCCTTATCCAACTTCTTTTCAATTTTGTCTAGGATTTTCATTAGATTCATATTGAAGTCTTAATGTTTCTCTTTGGATTTCATAATCCTTTCATTATCATCCTTGTGACTCTGGACATCTGTCTGCAATTTTCTAAGGGTCTCAACCAGATTTATGTCTTCCTCCTTTCCTCCTCTGTGTCCATTGGAGTTGGTTCCTTCCATACCCAACTAGACATTCATCCCTCTGATTTCATCTTCTTGGTTGTAGACTATCTGTGTATTATCCATCTCTCTACACTTTGTGATAACTATGCTTTGTTCTGGCAGCTGTTGATTTTGCAAAAATGTGCAGCCAACAGAACTTTGTCAAGCTAAATATTCTCACTAATTTCATGAAAGCACAAACCATTCGGATTCATTAATATATCAGACTTATTTTATGTTGATTTCCTAAGAAATTGAATATTCATATCCAATTGTTGGGTGAACAATTAACTTCTACTGTTCAATACCTTTCCAATGCCTGCTTCCATGCTCAATTTTGAGTTTTGAGCAGGAAGTTATGGATATTTGAACAATTTGTCTTTTCAGTGATGCAATCCCTGAACATGGATTCTTTCATCTCAGAGTTCAATTGGCCCTTGGATCCATGTTGTATCCTCTATTCAGGTTTACAGTCCTTCTATACTTCGTTCAGTGCAGGTCTGTACAAGTCAAAAACCTCACGGGCTCCTTCTTTAAGCCCTTTTTTTTTCTCAAAACAAAATTTCGGGCACCAATCCTTTTTCTTCGGCCCCCTCATCTCATGTGACCACAGGATGTGACCCAACACTAACAGATAGGCACTTACCTTGTGCTTCAGGCCTTCAAGGCTCCGTAACTTCAGGCTTCAAAGGTTTTCCTTTCACCTCACCTCATTTCCTCCGAACGCCGAAGTGGTGAATCTTCCGAACAACTGCTTCTTCGGAGCTTCTGAGCTTCAGCTTCAGAGGTTCTTACAACTTCCACATTGATTTCTCCTGAATGTCGAACTTCCAAATACTCAGAGGATGTATGATCGAGGGTCCTCATTCACTGTTTATATCAATAGTCAGTAGGATCTCTGGAACTCCAAGCTTTGGGATCAGTTCTAAGACTCCATCATGCGTTGCCTTCTGAATTGTCGAATGTCGAAACCATGAAGAGATGAGATCTATGGTTGACATTCACCTGTCAACGGATGGCCGAGAATGAATCCAATTCTAGAAACTAAGAAAACCATTGATCTGTCGATCACTTTAAGATCGATGATCCTGGTCGATTTCAGACCTTGAACATGCTCGAGGTTTAATAATGACCCCAAATTCTGCAATGGAAATATGTACGATAGATTGAGAATCATTTACATTGTTGATCTACTATCCTAATGGAGATCTACGATCCTGATGGATTGCGGAAGGTGAAGTAACTCCATTAATTCACCTTTGGATTTCCACAATCGTTTCTATCCATTGATCTAGTCAGCAACCATGTGCTAGAGGGGTGCTACGTGGAAGATCCCAAGAAGTGGACACGTGGCCCAATACGAGGGGTGACACATGTCAAGTTCTAATTGGAAAAATCAGTCTTTTAAAAGAACAAAACACACTGACATGTGGCATGCATCTTGTGTTCCCACATCACCCCAGGCGACGTCATTAAGCCATGTCACTTCGGTGCTTCAGGGCTCCGAGACTTTAGAGATCTGAAAGTTCTTCCTTCATCATCCATTATTTCCTCCGAATGTTGAATTCCTGAACCCCTTAATTTTTCTAGGGTCCATGTAGTACAATTGTCATCAATCAAGGTGGTGTCACGTGGCCCCACCATCGAGTGACATGTGTCAGGTCCCAATCAGTACTAAGGGCCTATCAAAAGTACAAAAACAAGTGACACGTGGAAGACTTAGGGTAGGTCCATGTCACCCTAGGTCATGTCATCATGCCACATCATATCCGATGCTTCAAGACTTCGACGATTTCTTCTCATTGACACTTTTTCAAAACTGTCGAACTACCCATCAAGTCCACATCACCCCAATGTTCTATGATTTTGGCACTTCAAAAGATCTCTTCTCATCTGTACATTTTCAAAACTCCTGAACTTCCGACTACCAAACAATTGCTTCCCATAGCTTTGGGACTTCGGCAATTTCTTCTCATCGGAAATTTTTCAAAATTGTTGAACTGACAATTGTCGAACAGTTGCTTCCCATAGCTTTGGGACTTCATCGATTTCTTCTTCGTGCGATATCCAATGGATTTCCCAGAACACTGAACCGCCAAACTACTTGGGGAAATCCAACGGCTCTCCTCCTCCCAAAGGATCTACGGTTGAGAGTCAATTCAGGACTTCGGAGCTTCGTGCTTTGGCTGCTTTCTCAACAAAAACTTAAAAACTAGCCAAAGTAATGAAGTTCGAAGGAATTGATGGTTAAATGTTGTGCACCTTCTCCAGAAATGACGGTTATGAGGGATCTGTCTTCTTCCGAACAGATCCTATGACCCAAGTTTAAAATTTATGGCCCAATACCACGGTTTCCATGGTTGATCAAAATGCTATAACTCTCAAGCTTCTGAACACAACCAAGGTGTTCCCTCAACGCCCTCCTGGCACTTTGTAATTTTAATCCTCTGAAAATTTTTCTTCAAAAACCACTCGTACAACCCAATTCATGCTCAGTTTCGAAAACTGGGCTTTGATACCAATTTGTAACATACTCTGCCACCCAAGCTGGGTCATGCCACTTAAAATAAATACAAAACAAAGTTGGTCACTCTGTTTTGATAATAAAAAATGTCCATACCTAGGCATAGACTTGTTGGGCTATGGCAAACATAGCTCTTTTCTAAACATCATACATATAAACTTAAACAACTAATATGAATTCTACTAATGCACAAAGTAAATGCAGAAATCACAGTAAAAGATACATGCAACAACACATTCCATTCTTATAAATATAAATACATGTACATGATACACATCATACAAATTAACATAGAAATGGTACTTATCTTTTTATGAGAAGACCACCAACTGCGTGCAGACCTTCCACGAACCTCCTATCCTTAGACCATGCTACTCCAAGCTATCAGCAGAGGTTCACCCCCGAGCTGGGACTAAACTCCACCCAGGGTAAGGGGAATCCTAGGCTAGGTTGAGACTACAGAAAGATGCACAGTGAAACAGGAAGGATTTCCTCCCAGGATCCTACTTATGACCACTGATAACAAACTCTCATTCCCCACATGCATGTCCCACCTTGGGAATATACACCCTCACTATTCCATAGTCCATCAACTGCTTCACTTCCCTTCAAGGGATTCAACAACAAGTTAGATTAGGAATTCTCAAAGCTTTGTAGTTGTTTTTGGACTCTCTCCAGGATAAATCACTTCCCCAACAATCTCTCTCACCTGGAGAGAGTTTCTCATAGGCCTGACAACCTGCTTCTTCAATCCATGGGCTTGACAATCTGCCTCTTTAAAACCACAAGCATGATAACCTTCTTCTTTTGTCCAGCTCATAAGTCAAATGCGTAACCATAATAGAAAAATTGGGTATGGGCTCTGGTAATGACAACAAGCCACACCAGTTGAGAGAAAATGTGGGTAGCAAAAAAAAATGGCTAGGGTGCAATCTAGCTTAGGAACTGCGCAGTCGTGTTGTGCTTCACAGGAAAATTGGGTTAGCTTCATGGGTTTGCAGGTTTTAGAGGTTGTAGAGGTCAATGATGGATGAAATGGTTGGTTGTGTCCTTGCTCAGTCTGAGTGCGTGCGTGAGTGGGGAGCTTGACAATAATCGTGAGTGGACCCCCACAACGACAGATTTCCCCCCCATAAAACTGCATGTGCCCAAGTTGACACATGGCTCTCTTGGGAGCTCGTTCATCTCCACTTGGAGTTCGTTCCTTTCCCCAAAGGAACTTGGGATAACAAGGGTTATTTCCCAAACTTTACTAATTAGGAAAATACATTATAATATTCCCTTGGAAATAATCCTTCTAGCTTAGCCCTTTTTCCCAACCTCTCAACCCCATCCCTTTCCCTACCCAGTGGAGCTTAGTACCCCATAACTCTTTCTTCATGGTCGGTCTACACACAACAATGTAATTATATTAATGATGTGAGTATATACATATACACAATTAGGCTCACTGGCCTTAGCTTCTAGGCTCTCTAGCCTAATAAATACATAAGCCTTCCAGCTAATTATAAACACTTGGATCACTAGCCTATAAACATCATTAAACATCATTACAATTCAACAGGGGCTCTACCTTGGGGTATTACATGATTATTCCTAGTGTTTTATATCCTTTGAAATTTGATTCATTTTACATTGATGTCTACTTCAACTCTTTGAGGTAGATATTTGCACATAGATTCTTTCTATTGTTGCCTTGGAAGTTGATGACCACAATTAGCACATTCTTTGAATATTTTTGCAAAGTTGTGAAGCTTCATGTTTTTAGATGACACTCGATTGAAATAGGCTAATGATGATGCAATTTTAATGTGACAAGTAATTTCATCCAACCTGTCTTAATATATATATATATATATATATATATATATATATATATATATATATATATATATATATATATATAAAGCACGAGCCACTAAATCCAATGTACAAAACCGTTGTAACACTTAAACCCCCAGTATGCATGATATCATATGAATCCTAGAAATGGTTTCCTCTATTTCTGGAGCCTATTTCAAATAGCAAAGAAGGTTTTGGTGTTATGAAACCATGTTGAAAATGTTTCTAGGATGTTGGAAGTAGCCACAAACCACTCATCATTTCTTGTGATTTTATGCATTTAAAAAAAAATAAAAAAAATAAACAAAAGAAAAAATTAAAATAAAATCTACCCTAACCTTAAAAATCCCCACTAATCCTAAGTCAAAGACCTTCTAGATAAAAAAAATCTCTCAAATAAATAATATATATTTCAAATTTCACAAAAAGGAGTAGTGGGTAGTTAATAAAAGGGTACTCAACAAGGCTTTTTAGATAAATTTTTACAACAGGAGGAGGAAAAATAACATAATCATCCCAACAAAATTTTGAGAATTAAATCATTAGCTTCATATTTTACTTTTCAATGGAAAAGATAAGGATCAAACACAAATCCATACTTATTGAGATCCCACATTATCACTATGGATTTGCAGCTCTACACCTACTGCTTATGAATTTTGATCACAACAGAATCCACATTAGCTTTAGATCAAGTTTAACGGGAAGAAGTGTGGACCCAATAACACCATTGATGATTTGTGACTATGCTAAGAAAAAGAGCCAAGAATGCAAGGGTAACCACTTGGACTGTCAAGGCTAGATGCAACTTATTCCTTTATTGATATTCATTTAGTGAAGATGGATAGGTTAGTTGCAAAGAGGGTATAAAAATTGGATTAAACACACAACGGCCTAATACTACTTTAGTGAAATCCTTTTTACTCAAGCATCAGAGAAATAATAACAAACATGGAGGATAAGATTATTTTTTCCATATGATAAAAACATCTAGAAATGTAAATGATGTAGAAGTAAATTTGGTAACCAGAAAAAAGGATTAATGCAATCTCAAGTCTTGGAATTCAACACTTGGTTATTAGAGGGGATTCATAAATGATAATATACCAACTTTGAGATTCCAATTTATAATGGTTTGAGGAGGATATGTTAGCCAAATGACATTCAACTAGGATTATATAAGACATTCAAAAAATGATAAAATCCTTCCACTATGTAGAGTTTAATCACATACACAAACAAACAAACCAGGATAGCTGATATGTTCACTAACACAAGGGCTAAGGATAATTGGGGTATGGGACATGTACAACTTCAATGGGAAGATATAGGGGAAGATGATAATGATATATTTATTAGGGACCTAGCAATGGTAGAGTCATTTGGGCATCATGGAGAAGGGAGTATGCGTTGAAATACTAAGAGGGGGGTGAATCAGTATGAGCACATTTTACCACTTTCAATCACAATATATAAACTTCAATTTTATCAGCAATATTCAATAGTTTATCACTTATGCATTCAATATATCATTGCATCATAAACAATATCATTCATCAGTGCATAATAAACAACCACAGATACACAGTACACCAAAATTTACGTGGAAAACCAAATGGGAGAAAACCACATAATGTTTTCTTATATATATCAAGAATGCATTCATAGGAAGCACCAAATTCCCAATTCTCCAGCACCAAATGGAGGACGCTCCAACCTAAAGGAAGCTACAATTGCTTGAATTCTCCATCTACGATTGAAAGGAGGCTCTAACCCCTAGTTTATAGGCTCCAACCTGAAGGAAGCTCCAACTCCCCGTGTTCTCTTTCTCCAACCAAAAGGAGGCTACAAGCCCCTGATTTACAGGATCCAACCTGAAGGAAGCTGCAACTCCCTGTATTCTCCAGCACCAATTGGAAGGAGGCTACAACCCCCTTTCCTTGCCCCATCTTGCCACCTTGAATATAAGTGTAGACTCAAACTGTCACTACCACTGATCAACTTGTAACTTCCACTATCACCAATACAACAACCTGTCATTGTCACTGTCACATCAAACTATCACAGTCACATCAACCTGTCATTATGACTGTCACATCAACCTATCACTATCACATCAATCTGTAATTGATGATTAACCAATCCTCCAACTTGTCATTGTCCCTATCCATATTTTTGTCACTGTTTCTCTCACTGGTATACTATCAACAACCAACTATAACCAAATCCACTCACATGGATACCAAAACCATCACCATACCATGTACCAGGACTTGTACCATACAATGTACATCAACCATGTACCAGAACATGTACCATACCATGTACATAAACCATGTACCACAACTTGTACCATATCATGCATGTACCAAGATATACCATAAACCATGTATTATGAGATGTGCCTCATTCATATACATATCACTCATGATATGTGTTATTCATGCTACACACCATGCACCATAATCAATAATGATGTGCCTCAATCATGTGCCTCAACCAAGTACCAAAACATCAATGATATGCATCCAACCATATACCTCAATCATATACCAAAACCATGTACCATGTACCAGAGCATCAACTATTTACCAAACTTGCACCATATCATCAATGATGTGCCTCAACCATGCACCAAAGAATTTGCCTCATATATATGCCACCATATACCAATTGTATACCTCGACCATTTACCAACATCACCAAGATTTCCTTAAGCATGTACCAATACATCCAATGTACCTCAAACATGTGCCATAACCTTATCAAAAAGTGCCTCAAGAATGTGATAACATCACCATGACTTATACCAAATTAGATACCAATATAGCCAAGATATTCTCTAACCAATGTACCATAACAACACTAACGTGTACCTCAAGCATATGCTCAAATATCCAACCATGCCTCAAGAATGTATCAAGACACAACCCTCAAAACACATGTAAACCATACCTTTAATCATGTAGTAGACATGCTACACATGATTATAGACCTGTAGCTATTCCTCAACCTCAACAACATGGTACTAGAATCCTCCCCAAATTTACCTTAGCCTTGCAGTACGAAGACAAGTCAACTAGTGGTTCCTCATAGGACAAGGGTCGTACAACCCTCGGGGGTGCCTTGTAGGACACCAATAGCCTGACCCACGAGGGTCAACCAAATTATTGTTTTCTCAGAAAAACCCTCACACACCTGCAATCCTGAAACTTTCGTACTCCTTACTCTTTCACTCCCTCAGATTAATCGTCTCAAATTCACCAATAGATCACTTGATCACATAGAAGATATTCAATAACTTGTGTGTATCAAAAGTACTAATGAGAGGCTTCTTGAAGTGTATTTATAGTTTTCCAAGTGACTTCTTTCCTTAACTTTAGGGCCGACCTATTATAACTATTTTACCCTTAATTAATGACTTGTAACTTCTTGTTGCAACCATTTAGGGGATTATTAACCATTCTTCGGGGCTTCCAAATTCATGACAAGGATGATCCATCTATTAGGTTTTTGTCTATACTTATATTTTTCTTCAACCTCATTTTCCTCAGTCAACTTTTGGCCTCATGACCACATCTCTGGGGATTCTTGTATACTTCTTCAAATGCACCCATCACATATGTTGAAATCAATGACAACCACTTCTATTGACATCAATGACAACCAACTTACCAACAATCTCCCCCTTTTGAATTGATGGAAACACTCATACTCCCCCTATGACCATTGCTCCTCATCTATCTCTTCCGATGTTTCTCTCTTAGTTTGAAATCAATGGAAAAGGGTATCTATATTGGGGGCTCCTCCCCTTGTATTCATGCTTATGATATTTCTCTTATGATATTTCTTTTTCTCCCCCTTTGACATCATTATTAAAAGGGTAACTCCCCCTATTGGTATGTCTTCCCCTATCTTCATGTTGTTGATATTTCTTTCCTGATCTCTTACTCTAATGATTTCTCTCCCATTAACTTCTTTGTAAGATTTCATGTAGATCAATGTGGGGTTTCCTGTATATGTTGTCTTTCCTCTCTTCTGGTGCTTCTGTCCATTGGTTCTTCCTCTTGTAATTCAATGACATATATAAAAAATAATTCAAAGTTACTTGACTTCATAGCTTGTCATGTTCACTTCTTAGACATCAATGACCATAATTTTCAACAATTTCCCTTTGATGGTATGGATTCTTTTGAGGACTTCTCTTCCCCTGTTTTTTTATGCCTTTCATTGCGTGCCTTCCTATGACAAACCGATTCCACCTATCAATATGCTTTCATCCACCGTTATGCAACTTCTCTTACTCATGTCTTCTCTATGTGCCAAATATCTCATGAATCCATCCATGTCCATATGTCGTAAAATTGTTCATGATTCTACTACTCAACTACACACAATGCTGACTCATCTATCACTTTACCATTTTGAATACTTCTTCGAATCTTCTGTAAATGATCACTACATATTCCTACTTTTCAAGTTGTCTGTTCAATTTTCAAATCAAACTAAACGTTTGCACCAATCTGTATTGAATATGTCATTGTTTGAATACATGCATGGAATCCTCCATACAATCATGAGTCTCTACCTGAAAAGTGTGCCACTGATATTATTCATAACTCGTAGTTGATACCTGCATGGGAATGTGTTCTTAAATTTGCTCCTCAAACAATCAAATTGTTACAAGACATTACGCACTTCTGTCATCAAACTATTCTGAAATTGCCTTTCCAAAATCTGCAAACACTTCATACTGCTCAAAATATTATTCTCTAATATGTAGATTTGTTTCTTAGACTCCCCCTCTTCAATATTCATATTTATTGGGAGTCTCCATCTGAATGGCTCATAAAGTTGGAGGAAGCTACCCTAATGTAGAGTAATATTCTTCTTCTATCATCTGAATTTTGACATCTTCCTCTTCATCATCTTCCTGAATTATGACATCTTCCTCTTTTCCTGTAGATTCATCATGATCCCGTACTATTGCAAATCTCGAGAATACGACTTCTGGAAGTAATTCATTCATCTGCTCTTCATTCACCTTTTCTTCCTTTACATGTTCTTTATTCACCCATTCTTGCTTTCTTTTCCAAAACTTCTTGCATCTGGTATCATTGTTTTCTTTCATGGAAGTATCCATCATTCTTCTACAATCATGAGCTATATGTCCATAGTTGTGGCACTTGTAACATTCAATATTATGTGGGGCCACATAAACATTTCTTGCTTGAATATTTCTTCCAGAAGCTTTGCAATCTGCAACTTTACATCGAAATTTATTACAAGTAAAACAATGATTATAAAAGAAACTTTGATACCTAGAAGTAAATGATTTTCTTTGTGATTTAGTCCTTCTGAATTCATGCCTTGGCTGATCACGATATTCTCTTTGTTGTTTCCTTAAAAATGATTGAAGCTTCTTTGATACTTGAAAGTAGAGGATTTTATTTCATGTCCATTTCTTCCGTAATCTTCTTCTTAAGTCTTCTTGATTTTTGGGATGTTCTCCTTTGAGGGCTTGCGTTCTTCCTTCTTAATAGGGCCTTTGGTGACTTCCGCATAACTCTTATCCTTCTCTTCATTCTTCCTTTCTAGAAACCTGTGACACTTCCCTTAAGCTTTCTTTAATGATGATATGGAGCCTCTCTCGCTTCAGTGTTCTTGTTGATCTTGACAACTTTAACTCTTAATGTGACAACTTCTTCTTCAAGCTTCACACAATCTTCTTCTTTCTTTATCGTCTAGATCTTCATGACTTATTCCTTTCTCTTTGCTTCTTCAAGTTGGGTCTTCAAGGAGACAAATTCTTCTTCAAGTCTTCTTTCTTGTGGACTGAATTCTACTTCAAGCTTATTTAAGTCCTCACATCATTCCTTCAGATGACTAGTCAAAATATTTTCTCTCTTCTCTGCTTCCTTTCTTTGTGATATTATTTCTTCTTCCAAAAACTGCTTTTCTTCCAACTAACTTTTTCATGCTTCTTCAATCCTTCTAGATTCTTCTATTTGGACTTTTAGGTCTACAATCATCTGTTGGAATTCTTTAAAGTTGGGATTTTGAGACCCCTTCGGTAGCTTTATCAATTATTACTTGAGTGACTTGTTCTTCCTTCCTTCTTTCGTCATATTGTCTAAAGCACTGATTAATTCTACTTCAAGATTTACTATGCCTTCTTCACAATCTTCTTCTTCTAAATCTATCTGACATGAAGAGCTTCTTTCATCTCGTTATGCTTAAACATATTATTTATTATGATTAGCATGATATGGCTGTATGATAGAATGGGATTCCTTAAAGTATAGATTATGTAGCTTATCCCAAAGCTCTTTGGCTAATGATAATTGTCCCACTTTGAATTTAATTGAATTGCATAATCCTTCTAGGATGAAATCCATTGTCATTTTATTTATTTATTTTTAATTCATTTTTGGATGCAGTCTTCGATTTCTTTGTAGCAGTGTATCCTGACACAACTGATTGCCAAGCATCATACCCCTATGCTTGTAAAAAAAATTTCATTCTTCTGTTCCACATCTCATACTTTAGACCGATCTGACCATCAAACCATGGTGTTCCATTAACTTTGTATCCATTATCCATGATATCCATGATCCACCTTCCAATTATTAAACAGTTTGCTAAAGGAACCTACTCTGAAACTAATTGTTGGAATACTGAGAGGCGGGGATGAATCAGTATGAGCACTTTTTACCACTTTCAATCACAATATATATATAAACTTCAACTTTATCAACATTATTCAATAGTTTATCACTTATGCATTCAATATATCATTGCATCATTCATCAGTGAATAATAAACAACCATAGATACACAGTGCACCATAATTTACGTGGAAACCCAAATGTGAGAAAAACACAGAATGCTTTCTTATATATATATCAATAATACATTTATAGGAAGCACCAACTTCCCAATTCTCCAGCACTAACTGGAAGGAGGCTCCAACCCCCTAGTTACAGGCTCCAACCTGAAGGATGCTACAACTCCTTGAATGCTCCATCTACAACTGGAAGGAGGCTCCAACCCCCTAGTTTACAAGCTCCAACCTGAAAGAATCTCCAACTCCCTGTGTCCTCTGTCTCCGACTAGAAGGAGGCTAAGACCCTCCGATTTACAAGCTCCAACTCCCTGTATTCTCTGAAATGAACTGAAAGGAGGCTACAACCCCCTTTCCTTGCCACATCCTGCCGCCCTAAAATATAAGTGTAGATTCAAATTGTCATTACCACTGATCAACCTGCAACTTCCACTATCACCAATACAAAAACATGTCACTCTCACTATCACATCATCCTGTCACTGTCACTGTCACATCAACCTGTCATTATCACATCAATCTATAATTGATGATCAACTAATCCTCCAACATGTCACTATCCCTGTCAATGTCTCTATCATTTTTTATGTCATTGATATACCATCAACAACCAACTATAACCAGATTCACTCACATGGATACCAAAACCATCATAATACCATGTACATCAACCATGTACCAAAACCTGTACCATATCATGTACCGGAACTTGTACCATACCATGTACCACAACCTGTACCATACCATGCATGTACCAAGATATACCATAAACCATGTACTATGAGACGTGCCTCATCCATATACATATCACTCATGATATGTGTCAGTCATGCCATACACCATGCACCATAATCATCAATTATGTGCCTCAACCAAGTACGGAAACATCAATGATATGCATCCAACTGTATACCTCAATCATATACCAAAACCAAAACCATGTACCAAAGCATCAACTATTTACTAAATTTATACCATATCATCAATGATGTGCCTCAAACTTGTACCAAAGAATTTGCCTTATACATATGCCACAATGTACCCAGTGTATACCTCAACCATGTACCAACATCAACAAGCATGCCTTAAGCATGTACCGATACATCCAATGTACCTCAAACATGTGCCATAACCTTATGAAGAAGTGCCTCAAGCATGTGATAACATCACCATGACATATACCAAACCATATACCAAGATAACCAAGATATTCTCTAACCAATGTACCATAACATCACTAAGGTGTACCTGAAGCATATGCCCAAATCTCTAACCATGCCTCAAGCATGTATCAAGACACAAAACTCAAAACACATGTAAAACATACCTTTAATCCTGTAGTGGACCTGATACACAAGATTACATACCTGTAGCTCTTCCTTGGCCTCAACAACCTTATACTAGCACCCTCCCCAAATTTAGCTTAGCCTCGCGGGACTAAGACTAGTCAACTAGCGGGCCTCACAGGACGAGGTTCATACAACCCGTGGGGGTGCTTCATGGTACACCAATAGCATGACCTATGGGGGTCAACCATATTAAGGTTTTCTCATAAAAAACCTCACACACCTACAATCCTGAAACTTTCTCACTCCTTGCTCTTTCACTGCCTCGTATTCGTCATCTTAGATTTGCTAATAGATCACTTGATCACATAGAAGATATTCAATAACTTGTGTGTATCCAAAGTACTAATGAGAGGCTTCTTGAAGTGTATTTATACTTTTCCAAGTGAATTATTTCCTTAACTTTAGGGTTGACCTATTATAATTGTTTTACCCCTAATTAATGACTTTTAACTTCTTGTTGCAACTGTTTAGGGGCTTCTTAACCATTCTTCGGGGCTTCCAACTTCATGACCTCATAGCTCCTCAACCGTGAGGAACTATGTGACATACCACCTACCATTGGAAATGAGATGATGGGGACTATCCATTTATGAGGGTTTTGTTTGTACTTGTAATATTATTCAACCTCATTTTCCTCAGTCAACTTTGGGCCTCATGACCACACCTCTGAGGATTCTTGTAGACTTATTCAAATTCACCCATCACATCTGTTGACATCAATGAAAACCACTTACGTTGACATCAATGAAAACCAACTTACCAACAGTATGAACAACAACATGTTCCAGAGCTCTAGCATCATCCTTCATCGTCACGAGTAAACAAGGGCTGCAAAACCCATGTCATATAGGGAGGACCACCATAGCTAATGTAGAGAAGTCAAGTAGGTACCAACCATCATCACATAGTCAAGAGGGGATAGTACAATGTAGAGGCATGATAAAAATGAGTGAAATCTTAAACTTGTACTTAAATTGGTAAAGATGTTGCTTATCACCTTGCACAAGATAGTAGGTTCATTAAAAGGATTACATTCCTAGCCTTGTACTTCAAATAATTTTAGAAATCCCGGGATAGAAACTAAAAAGTGAGAAAACAATAAGCATTTCCTTGACATCTTATTCAAAACATAAGCAAGAGTTATAGGAGAGAAATATGAACAAAAAATCTTATAATAATGATTGTATATACATTTACTAGCAAGGCATGAGAATGCATGAATTGTTGCAGCCCTTTCTCAACAATTGACAACCATTGTAATTCATCCTCATGATTTCATTTTCTATGGAAAAAAAAACACACACACACAACAATAAGAAATACATATGACCACATGATATATCATTTCAATCCATGACACCCCTTTTCATTTAGGTATTTTTTCAAACACTTTGTATACAAAATCCAAATGCATACATTTTTCATACCCATTAACAAGATGATTTTGCACAAAGATGTTTACCTCAAACATATTTTTGATTATGTGGGAATGGACTTGGATCCCCTTTATTAAGGTCCGACCCTAACTCCCATAGTTACTTAGGGAATAGGTTGTTACTTAATGTATACTTTCCATCTTGATTAAATAAGGTCCACTAGGTAGTTAGAGTGTGTAATCAATAAATGTAAGGTGGCCTCATTAAAGATGGTCCACTAGGTAGTCGATGTAATAATGCAGGTCCACTAGGTGGTCAGGGTTTGGGATAGATATAAATTGTTTATAGTGGTATAAGGTATACAATCTAGTTCCAAGTGATTAATACTATATTGGATCTCTACTCAATTGGAGGTTGGCCCCTCAAAGAGGCAACCGGATATTTTTTCATTCAAAATATCAATAAAGTTTTATCTATTGTTGCTACTTCAATACTTTGGTTTTATTTTTTATTTACTTTTTTTAATTACATTTCTATCAATATTATTTTGAGTTTTTGTTTTAGCTATCAAGGTACACCAAAAGCAGTATTAGAGCACTTTCACATGCCAGAAAATCATAATTTTTAGATACCTTTTAATTTAGGCTCGAGACATGTTTCGACATTTTTAAATATAACAATGTATTATTCAATGGGTAAAACTATGAATGGGAAGAATACACATAAGGCCACCTGGTTCGATGCCCCATTAAAACATTTTTGGTACCTATAGAGTAGAACCACTTTATACATAATTTGTATATGGATTCAATATTTCATGTACCCTTGGGTGGTATATCAAAATCCCCCTAGGTTCAACTAAAACTATCCTTACATAAACTCGTCATCTGTCTTGTTTATATAGTAGAGTCATGAAAGATTGATTGAGTAATATTTCCGAAAACCCTCATATATATCAAATAGATATAACACATAACACTTATTTACTCCTAGGACCTTACAAAACCCTAGCCTATGCAACACCAACAACACAATTCCTACAAAAGTTGGAATATCAAGAATTTGAGAATTTTGTTAGTATAGTAATATTGAGGAGTAAATACTTAATAAATAATCTTGAAAATAGTACTTAGTTAGACTAGACCATTATGGGATACATGTCTTAGAAGACTCCTCTTAGGACTCTAATCTTGTTGATATAGCTCTCGAGTAACCCTTTAGGTGAACCTTGTGGGCCTAGGCCAGATCAGACCCTTACCAGTGGCCTATCTCAACAAAATCCTCTCATAATGCTAATTATAATAATAACAATCTAATATTAAGGTCACAACCAAGTCAAACACCAAATTGGTATATGAGACCCCCTTGTTTGTGGGACTGGGGACCCCCTCTACCTAGAGATTTGATTGGTAAAGTCTACGGAGGTATAAATACCCTACCTCCATCTGGATTTGAACTTGTGACCTCTTAGGATGAAACACATGTTATTAAGCATTAGGCCCACTCAAGCTGTATACTTCCCCTATAACCCTTCAGGTGGTCCCTGTGATCCCATGAATCACACTAAAAATATGTTATGCATGGAATGCCATAATGCTAGCAATCAAATCCTTCACATAAAGCGATGATGCAACTAAGTACCAACTCCAAAACCACATGACTACTATGAATGGGAAACTCTCACTTTATTTTGATAAAATTGATGAGTTAGAGGGTAAGCATGATAATGGTGAATGTTCAATGGGTGAAGGCTCTCACAATTTCAAACCCTTTCCCAACCATTCCCCCAATATGTTGCATCAATTACTTATGGTAGATCTAAATAAGTTTGATGGATATGAACCAACAAGATGGGTTGATCAGATGAAACACTACTTTCACCTCCATTGATTCTATAGAGGATGACCTATTGAAACTTAGTATAGGATTTTTTTTATTTTAATTGGGAATGTTGGTAGTGGTAGTAAAGGCATATAAAGCATCTCCAGGATACATCGCATATAATCAGTTCATGAAAACCCTTTTTTCTTGCTTTGAAAAGGATATTATTTTTGTGTGAATTCATACGAAAATGCATCAAACTGTCACATGGAAGAATATATTTTTTGTTTTTGAGTTCAAGTAATGTTTTACTAGTGATCTTAAGGAGGAAATCAAATCCCACTTTGATATGAATCACCCCACTACTTGGTTGGAGGCCTCTCAGCTAACTTGTTGTGCACAAGTTGTGACATATGCCTATTCTAAATTCCCAAACTTTATTCCATGACCATGCAAAATTTTTGTGTCTTGTCAACATCCTGCTCCACCCCTCAAGGTCCATAAGTTGACATGGGTAAAAAATGGTGGAATGTCAACTCATTGGTCTCTATTATAATTGTGAAAACAAATATTCCCCCGAGAATAAAAGTAAGGAACATCATTATTTATGGCTAGCTCTAATGACATTTATGATCAGTTTCCTCCATAGGAAATAATACCTCCCTTAAAAAGTGTTCCCAAAGTGGACCGAAATTGTGAATAACCCCAAATCTCCCTTCATTCCTTGACTATAATTTCAACTCCTTAGACATTAAATTTTGTCAACTATATCAAGCATGGGAAGGTAATTTCCTTAATAAAAAATGGAAACACCCTCAATTTCATTCATCCCCGCATCATAGAAGAAACACACTTTTATATCCATGCTATTAAAAACTTTAAAATCATGATTGCAAATGGGGGATCTATGAAATGCAAAAACACGTGTAACAATGTGAAACTCCAAATGGGTGATTATTTTATGAAAAATCACACTTTTTCAATTGAAATGGAAGGTTGTGATATCATTTTGGGTTTAAAATGGTTGCAACATTAGGCCCCATTACTATGGATTTCCCGGAATTATACATGAGTTTCAAGAAGGATGGGTATTTATACACTCTCAAAGGTATTAAAGCTAGCTCTCCAGAAATTATCAGCTCTCACCATATGGAAAATATTATGAATAAGGGTCATTCAAGTATTATTACACTATTCCTTTCCATCCACATCTTGGAGGATGCTTCCCCATCAATTCATATTGACTTGTGGTTGGTTTAGGACAAACACCAACAAGTCTTCAAACTTCTCATTGGACTTCCACCCTCATGAAGTGAGCATGATCATAACGTGCCACTAATTTTGAGTAGCTAAATTCCCAATGTGCACCTATATCACCATCCTTTTGCACAAAAAATAAGATAGAAAGGATCATTCATAAATTTTTCGAAGCAAGTGTGATCTCTCCTAGTACAATCCCCTACCGCTCTCTAGTCACCATGGTTATAAAAAATAAGGTTCTTGGAACTTGTGTCCTAACTTTCATACTCTTAACAAATTGATAGTCAAAGACAAATTTCCCATTTTCGTCATTAACGGTCTCTTGGATGAGTTTTTTTTTCTTTTAATGGAAATTGAATTTGTATTTATAAAAAGAGGTTGTGCCTAAGAAAACAACTTATTACATAGTGCTAAATTTCAGAGAGCTTAAGCATTTATCTGACGTTGCAGAAAGAGTCATACAACAGATCAAAAGGTTGATGGAGATTGTAATTGAACTAATTGCATTAAGAAATTTCTTGCATGAGTAGATTTTAAAAAATTGATTGCATAACAATATACAAAAACAATACATTTCTAGATTGGATTATAGGTTCAGCTTCTTGTCACCACTAATTGTGCTCCTGAAGAAGTTTTTTTGTTCTTAACTATTGTATTCCAAGATTTTTTTTAATGACTTCAATGCTTCTCCCTCCATTCCGAACATGCCTTGATCTGGAGGTTCATGTTGTTCAAGAGTCTCCCCTTCTTCTGCTTGGTCTGCCCATCTTATCTTTTGGGCCAGATTTAAGGGAGTAGAATGATCATGTTCTAACAGATCCTATGGTGCCACATCTGGATTTCTGAATGCTTCTTGGTCTAGATCTAGAGGAATAATATCTTCCTCTTTCATCGGATCATGTGGATACACATCTTTCTTTTTGGAAGAGGTGTCCATGTTTTCTTCTGATTTTAAATTGGGCTCAACCATAGGAGAATCTGGGGCATCTGGCTCATCCTTGTTAATAATTTGGTGTTATTCTTTTGCACCATCCCACCAAGTTGATTTATGTTGGAGTTTATTGGCTCACCTTAGTCTTTTTAGGCAATGTGTTTCCTTATGTCCTATTTTAAAACAAACTCTAAAATGAAAAGAAACATTTTCATAATCTAGCTTTTCAGACCATAAAGAGATTTCACCTGTCAGGATTATTTCAATTGGGAGCCCTTTGTTGAAATCCATTTCCACACATATTCGAGCATAAGTTGTAGTACTGTAATTTTTTGTTTCCTCACATCTATTGTGGAATCTCCCAAGATAATTTCCAATGGCTTGAAGAGAGGGTAAGCCCCAAAGGTGCAGAGTTAAGTTGGGAAGCCTAACCCAAACTGGTGTTGTGGACAAGGAATTAGTCACTGGATCAAAGGAAGGGGTCCAGGGTTTCAAGCATAAACCATATTTTCCCTAGAACCAGGGACCCGTTTCTAAAATTGTAGTATTCTAGATATAAAATAATATGTAAAACATAAATAATTAGTTAGAAATGACAGAGAAACAGTGATATAACAAGAACAATACCAGAATAATACTAGAATAATACCATAATAACACCAAAAAGAGCACTTTGATCACTGAGAGAAATGTTCACTTACCTCTTCGAGGGGGCAACCTCCAGCAGAGCAGAGATCTATTACAACAATATCCAAGACAAAACTTCTTATGCCCTCTATTCCTATTTATAATAAATCTATCTATTCAAAAGAACAATATAGAGGAAGATCCTTCTAGAAGCAAAAGCTTCTATTAGGTCTTCTTACATTTCACTTTTTACTCCTTATTGCTAGGAATTATTAATATTGTCATTTATTACATGGAAATATAGTATTCTACCCACTTGAGGGGTTAGGTAGGTTAGGTCTCTAACATGCCCTCCCCCTTAAAATCAACCTTGTCCTCAAGGCTTGAGATGAGGAAATTACTGCAGAATGTTAGCAGGTTCCCAGGTGGTATCTGCTGGAGTTGTATCTTTCCATTAGACTAAAACTTCCATGATGGTACGTTGACGAAGACGACACTCTCACTGGTCCAAAATTGCTTGTGGCTGGAACCAGATGGATCCTTCTTCATCCAACTTGGGAAGGGTGGTTTGAGTTTGGCACTTAGTTCCAATCACCTTCTTTAAAAAGGAGACATGAAAAACAAGATGGAGCTTAGAATGACTGGGCAAAGAAAATTGATAGGCCACCTATCCAACGTGCTTGAGAACTATATAAGGACCACAAATTTTAGGTGCTAGTTTCTGACAATGTTCGGCCTTGAGTGAAGTTTGCTTATAAGGTTGCAATAGAAGAAATACCTGGTCTCCTTGAACAAATTAACGTTCTGAGCAACCTTGTTTGGCGAGTTGCTTCATGTGATTCTTGTTGGATCATGTTGCCATTGATGCCAATGGTTTGATTGATTGATGTCATTGATTGATGTCAAGTGATTGATTGATGTCAAATGATTGATTGATTGATGATTGATGTAATATAATATTTATTGTCCTCGATGAAAATGCATAGATGAAGACAGATGAATGAGTTGTCATTGATATGATGAAGATGGATCAATGAGTTGTCACTGATACATGATGAAGATGGATCGATTTGGTTTCATTGGTATATGATGCATTTTTGGAAAAATGTATAGATGACTCATTATTGTCTTATCATGATTGATAAGGTGCACAAATGGATGAACTCCGAAGTGGTCCCCTTATGGTGAAAGCCCTCACGGGAAGACGCTTTGTGAATTGAGTTATCCTAGAAGAATGGTTGGAGGACCCATGCTCTCATTATTGTATTATCATGATTGATAAGGTGCACAAATGGATGAACTCCAAAGTGGTCCCCTTATGGTGAAAGCCCTCACGGGAAGATGCTTTGCGGATTGAGTTATCCTACAAGAATGGTTGGAGGACCCATGCTTGTATCTGGAATAATGAGATGAATATCAAGGAAATTATTGGTGAAACTATCCTATATGTATAGTGCTTTTCATTCAATTTCTGGTGGTATGTAGAACGTCACATAACTCCTCACGGTTAGAGAGTTATGGCCATGAGAAGTTGGAGACCCCGGGTTTGGGTAATGGACCCAAGTTTGTTTGATGGCTAACTATATGATTTATGATATATTTTTAGACAATAATATTCTATATGAATAGTACATATCATGCCATTTCTGGTGGTATGTGGAACGTCACATAACTCCTCATGGTTTGAGATTTGTGGCCTTACGAAGTTGGAGGACCCTCACATGTCATCTAGAAGCCCCAAAAGGTCGAAGTAGTAAAAGTTGTTTAAGGGATTTTAAAAGGTAAATAATAAAGTGAAGTGATGAGTGTACTATAATTCAAAGTGAATACAAAATAAATTATTTAAATAATAAATTTAATGGAGAAATTAGAAGTAGGTTAACCCTAAAATAAGGAAAGTGGGGCCAAGTGACCTAGATGATGTTCTTAAGGAAGGTACTTGGAGAGTATAAATAAGAGGCAAGGCTCTCTCATTTTAAATACACTTGAGCATATTGAATATCTATATGTGTCGGAGGTAACCAAGGATATCTAAGCCGAAATTATGAGGAAAGGTGAAGAAAAGAAGGCCGAAATGCAAGGAAGGATAAATTCTTTTGATGGTGCTTTCTAAGGTATGTTATTTACAGGTCATCTCACCATTTTCACTATAAATTTTTTTCTATAATGATTCAGACCGTGAAATTTCTATACCATTGCGAAAACATACCCAAGTATCTGTGGTAAAAAATTCATCTTGTGGGTCGTTGTATTTTGGGAGTTACACTCCGTGGAAATAGGGTTTGTGGCTAGTCCTGAAACTAGTCAAAAACAGGTGTTTCGGGTACAAACGTCATAACGTCTTCATAATAGATCCAAATTCAGTGAGACAAAATGTGTTGGTTAGGGTACAGTCTGTAGTATGTTTTTTAATAGTTTCAGATCAATTCAATGAACATTTTGTGTGGACCACGCTCTACAAGGTCGCTCTCTAGAATAAGCCAGAATTCAACAAGGTATGCCATTTTTGCAATAACGCCTTTTTTGAGAGGTTCCAAGTAGTTCCACTTGGAGTAATTGCACAAAACACACTGAAGAACATTGTGTATCAGTTTTAGATATTTACTCATTATAGGTACAAAGTTATGATTATTTCAAGTTGGGGTTGTTGACTAACCCAAAACTAGTCATGGTTGAGACAAGCAGTTGATCAGTTGGCACATACATGAGGTGTATAGTTGATGATGTTGGTACATATTGATGATTCATTATTGATGATTATTTGACACATGATTGGTTTATACTTGGTACATGGTTGGATGCACTTGTTTATGGTACAAGTTGATTACAGGTTGTTTGGCACAGGTTGGTGCATGGTTGATGCACTTGTTTATGTTGACAGATTGATATATGTTGAGGATTGTTGCCTCATCTCCGTTGGTGCTGAGAATGTAATCTGAGTCTTGCATATAGAGATGATGCTCTTGTAGAGTTGTACTCCATTCAGTTGTTGCTGAAAAACCCCGGATTGAAGTCCATAATAAAAATAAAAATTGTACATACATCTTGTGTTCTTTGTGTTCCTTGTGGAGATGATATGTTGATGATATGTTGCTGATATATGTTGTTGATATGTATTCACATCTAACTTATTATAAATGATAGCAATGAGTAATGAGAAAATGTTGAATGTTAACTAAGGAGTTTTTGTGTAAGAGGAAAGTTTTGGGAAAAAGATCCCCACACTCATTCACCCCCCCCCCCTCTAAGTGTGGTAGTGTGTCCAACAATTGGTATCAGAGAGGGCCTTCACTACAAGCCTTAACAAGCTTGAAGGAGATCCATAGACACACAAATGGATGATGAAGTTCCAATCCTTGATGACGAAAACTATTCCACTTGGAAAATAGAGATGATATTATATTTGAAGACAATGGGAGCAACTATTTGGAAGGCAACCATCGATGGATATGTTCCATTGAAGAACAAGTCAAAGTTTGCATCTCAAAGGGAAGGAAAGAAGAATGATGCATTGGCTCTCAAGACCATTCTTAGTGGACTCTAGATCCCTATAAAAGAGAGCATGAGACAATGCACTTCTGCCAAGGATCTATGGCTAAAGCTAGAGGAGACATATCAAAGAAAGAAGGAGAAGGAAGAAATTGAAGACCATTCCATCAATAGCATCAACGGTTAAGAATCATCAAAAAATCTTGAATGTATTGTTTCTAAATGCGATTTTGAAAACATTTCAAGTGAAGATAAAGAATCAAGTAATGATAGCACAAAGGAAGATCTTGAAGACATTTCAAATGAAGGCAAAAAATCATGTGATGGTGTTGGCAAGAAGGAAG
>ML776629.1:1375822-1445181 GCA_009831015.1 Picea engelmannii | reverse complement strand
AAGACTCTTGATTGCAATAATTCAAAGTGTGATGATGTTGAATTTTTCTCAAGTGAAGAAGATGATCTAGAAACAGTTTGTGTAAAGTTTGATGATAGTTATCCCATGGAAAGAATAGAAGAAAATATATTAGAACTTCAAAAAGAAATTGAAGAGGGTTTATACATGTATAGGAGTGATCATTTTTATACACACTATAACTATCTTTCGAATAACACTAAGAAGTTTCTTAGAAGGAGTCAAAGGTACACATTGAAGTTAAAGGGAATGCTCAAAGAACAAGAAGAGAGTTCTAAATTAGAAGAAAAGGAAGAAGAGATCACAAGACTAAAGAATGGAAAATAAGACATGAATATAGGTGACGAGATTAGCAAAAGTTTTGAAACCATTATTCATCTCAAGACCCAAATTGAAGAAGCCAAAAGAATAGAGGAACTATTGAAGATTCAAATAAATGAAAAGGAAGAGTCATGTTGTAAGATAGAAGCTGAAATTGTTGACCTTAGAAAGAAGGTAGTGAAGTCAAACAAATTCTTGAATAGCTCAAGAAACTTGGATGAGATATTGGAAAGTCAAAGACCACCATGTGATAAATCAGGTCTTGGATACAAAGGAGAAAATACACATGTTGAAGCAAGCACCTCAAAGAAGTATGAGGTAAGTCCATTAAAGAAGGAAGACAATGTTACAAAACAACCATCTACACAAGACAAAGAAGATTTCAAAAGAACAAAGCAAGGAAGACGTCAAGAAGCTACTTTTGGGACACCAAAGAAAATGTATGAAAGTATTTTTCATGGGCATTGTTATTCATGTAATGGATATGGTCACAAAGCTTTTGAATGTAGATCTTATGAAATGAGATATACTGGAAGATTCTATAACACCATTACACCACAAGGTGTTGGAGATGTGATCAAGTAGGACATATTGTTCTTCACTGTAACTCTATGAAATGCTACAACTGTAGTGGATTTGGCCACAAATCCCAGGAGTGTTGGAACACAAGAAGAAAGTCCATGATGAGGACTTCACATAGCATGGCTAGAAGAAGGAATGAAGTAAGAAATGGAGATATCCTTTAAAAGATAGATGCTTAGAGCTCAAGTTCTGGGGAGAAGGGTCATCTACAGAAGTGGGTGAAGAAGACAGAGCAGCCAAATCAAAATGAAAGACTGAAGGGAAGTACAAAAGTGTCATCTACTGAGGCATACATGGGTGACAGTGGTGATAGTCATGTGCATTCGCGTGCTGACCTTGAATAGGTCGCATACACATGCACTCTGTTTTGCAGCAGGCCGCGTATATGTTGTAAAGCCTTGGGAAAAAGGCAATGCACATGGCTTGGAGTTTGATGTGATGGTATAACTCTGTATTGCAGGGTCTGACATTGTTTATTGTAGGTTCTAACACTGTTTGTTGTAGGTTTTCATGGTGATATCACTCAATGGTATAACAAAAATAAATATTGGGTGCATGATAGTAACCCAAGAGTATGGATTGATGTTGATCTGTTGGGATTAATCAGTTTGTGATGTTGATGGTGGTGTACATGGATGGTATATCTTATGATGTATTATTGGAAGCATATGTTGATATCATGGTGCATGCATTTTTCATATGGATTGGGCTACATGTTGAGACATATGGTTGGTGAGTTGACTAGGTGATCATGTTGTACATCATTTTTGATCTATAGTTGATGCATGATTGGTACTTTTCTAGTACATTGGAAGAGGCACCTACTAGTAGTTTGATTGGCACATGTTTTATGGAGGATTTGGCATACATATATGGGATTCATCATTTTGTGGTATTGGTGCATGGTAATGTACATGTTTGGTACACTCATAGATGACATATGCTTGATGATACTACACCATTGGTACTACTTGATTAGCACAACAATTGGCATTTGTTTGAGATACATGATTGTGACACTTGGCTCATGATGGAGACATATCACGAGTGATATGATACATTGTTTGGCATGTTGGTAGATGCACATGGTTGGCATATTGGTGGATGCACATGGTTGGCATATTGGTAGATGCACATGTTGGCATGTTGATAAAGGCATATGATTGATACATTCCATGGATGATATCTTTTGGCACATTGCATGATGTTGATGTACATAGGTATTGTGCCTGATGAGCACACACTTTGTACATGATGTACTTGGTTTATATTTTGCTCATGATTCTTTATTTCATTGTTGACATATCTTTTGCTTCATGATCCTTGGTATGGCATGAGTTTGATGCATGAACAAGTCCAAGGATCGTTATATGGTAGCACAATGTTCATCTTGCAGAAAATATAGGGGAGACATACCCATAGGAGGATTCATTATTCTTCCCATGATTCTAGGAGGAGATATTTATCAGATGCATACCTAGAAAAGAACCCTGTACTTGAAGAAAGAGCATAGGAGCATAATTTCATGGGGAGCAATGGTCAAAGGGGGAGTATGTTCGATGTATCTTTAGTATTACATCAGAATGATATCCCTTGTTCAAAAGGGGAGAGATTATTCAGAGGAAGATCAAAGGCATTCAGATAGGGGGAGCAACCCCAAGGAGAGTTAAAACAAGGGGAGCAACCCCAAGATGAGAATGGCCCTTTGCCATTGATGCCAAAGGGGGAGAGTTAATCACATTGATGTGATTAATGTTTATTGATGGGGAGATAGTCACATTGACTATTGATGTAGAGCATGCCTTATCTACATGTTGACATTAATAATTGGTAATTGGTGTTGACATCAATGTTGGTATTGCCATAAATGCCAAAGGGGGAGATTATTGGATCATGTTGTCATTGATACCAATGGTTTGATTGATTGATGTCAAGTGATTGATTGATGTGAAATGATTGATTGATTGATGATTGATGTAATATAACATGTATTGTCCTTGATGAGAATGCATAGATGAAGATGGATCAATGAGTTGTCATTGATATGATGAAGATGGATCAATGAGTTGTCATTAATACATGATGAAGATGGATCGATGTGGTTTCATTGGTATATGATGTATTGTTGGAAAAATGTATAGATGACTCATTATTGTCTTATCATGATTGCTAAGATGCACAAATGGATGACTCCAAAGTGGTACCCTTATGGTGAAAGCCCTCACGAGAAGACGCTTTGCGGATTGAGTTATCCTAGAAGAATGGTTGGAGGACCCATGCTTGTATGTGTAATAATGAGATGAAGATCAAGAAAATTGTTGGTGAAACTATCCTAGATGTATAGTTCTTTACATTCTATTTCTGGTGGTATGTAGAATGTCACATAACTCCTCACGGTTAGAGAGTTATGGCCATAAGAAGTTGGAGATCCCAGGTTTGGGTAATGGACCCAAGTTTGTTTGATGGATAGAGGTATGAGTTAAGATATATTTTCAGACAATACTATTCTATATGAATAGTACATGTCATGCCATTTATGGTGGTATGTGGAACATCACATAACTCCTCACGGTTTGAGATTTATGGCCTTACAAAGTTGAAGGACCCTCACATGTTATCTAGAAGCCCCAAAAGGTCAAAGTAGTAAAAGTGGTTTAAGGGATTTTAAAAGGTAAATAATAAAGTGAAGTGATGAGTGTACTATAATTCAAAGTGAATACAAAATAAATTATTTAAATAATAAATTTAATGGATAAATTAGAAGTGGGTTAACCCTAAAATAAGGAAAGTGGGGCCAAGTGACCTAGAAGATGTTTTTAAGGAATTTACTTGGAGAGTATAAATAAGAGGCAAGGCTCTCTCATTTTAAATACACTTGATCATATTGAATATCTATATGTGTCTGAGGTAACCAAGGATATATAAGCCAAAATTATGAGGAAAGGTGAAGAAAAGAAGGCCGAAATGCAAGGAAGGATAAATTCTTTTGATGGTGCTTTCTAAGGTATGTTATTTACAGGTCATCTCACCATTTTCGCTATAGATTTTTTTTCTATAATGATTCAGACCATGAAATTGCTATTCCATTGTGAAAACATACCAAAGTATATGTGGTAAAAAATTAAGCTTGTGGGTTGTTTTATTTTGAGAGTTACACTCCGTGGAAAATAGGGATTGTGGCTAGTCCTGAAACTAGTCAAAAACAGGTGTTTCGGGTAAAAACGTCATAACTTCTTCATAACAGATACAAATTCATTGAAACCAAATGTGTTGGTTAGGGTACAGGTTTTAATATTTTTTTAACAGTTTCAGATCAATTCAATGAACATTTTGTGTGGTCCACACTCTACAAAGTCGCTCTCTAGAATAATCCAGAATTCAGCAAGGTATGCCATTTTTTCTATAACGCCTTTTCTAAGAGGTTCCAAGTAGTTCTACCTAAAGGAATCACATAAAACACACTGAAGAACATTCTGTATGAGTTTCAAATATTTATTCATTATAGGTACAAAGTTATGATTATTTCAAGTTGGGGTTGTTGACTAATCCAAAACTAGTCATGCTTGAGACAAGCAGTTGATGAGTTGGCACATACATGAGGTGTATAGTTGATGATGTTGTTACATATTGATGATTATTTGACACATGATTGGATGAACTTGTTTATGGTACAGGTTGATTACAGGTTGTTTGGCACAGGTTGGTGCATGGCTAATGCACTTGTTTATGTTGACAGATTGATATATGTTGAGGATTGTTGCCTTATCTCCGTTGGTAATGAGAATGTAAGTTGAGTCTTGCATATAGAGATGGTTCTCTTGTAGAGTTGTACTCTATTCAGTTGTTGCTGAAAAACCCTCGGATTGAAGTCCATAATAAAAATAAAAATTGTACATACATCGTGTGTTCTTTGTGTTCCTTGTGGCGATGATTTGTTGATGATATGTTGCTGATACATGTTGCTGATATGTATTCACATCTAACTGATTATAAATGACAACAATGAGTAATGAGAAAATGTTGAATGTTAACTAATGAGTTTTTTTGTAAGAGGGAAGTTTTGGGAAAAAGATCCCCACACTCATTCACCCCCCCCCCCTCTAAGTGTGGTAGGTGTGTCCAACAATTGGTATCAGAGCGAGCCTTCACTACAAGCCTTAACAAGATTGAAGGAGATCCATAGACACACAAATGGATGATGAAGTTCCAATCCTTGATGAGGAAAACTATTCCACTTGGAGAATAGAGATGAAATCATATTTGAAGACAATGGGAGAAACTATTTGGAAGGCAACCATCGGTGGATATGTTCTGTTGAAGAACAAGTCAAAGTTTGTATCTCGAAGGGAAGGAAAGAAGAATGATGCATTGGCTGTCAAGACCATTCTTAGTGGACTCTCAAGCCCTATCAAAGAGAGCACGAGACAATGCACTTCCACTAAGGATCTATGGCTAAAGCTAGAGGAGACATATCAAAGCAAGAAGGAGAAGGAAGAAATTGAAGACCACTCCATCAAGATCATCAAAAGTAAAGAATCATCAAAAACTCTTGAATGTATTGTTTCTAAAAGTGATTTTGAAAACATTTCAAGTGAAGGTAAAGAATCAAGCAATGATATCACAAAGGAAGATCTTGAAGACATTTCAAATGAAAGAAAAAAATCATGTGATGGTGTTGGAAAGAAGGAAGATATTGAAGGTAACAAATCTCCCAAGACTATTGACTGCAATAATTCAAAGTGTGATGATGTTGAATTTTTCTTAAGTGAAGAAGATGATCTAGAAACAATTTGTGTAAAGTTTGATGATAGTAATCCCATGGAAAGAATAGAAGAAAATCTATTAGAACTTCAAAAGGAAATTGAAGAGGGTTTATACATGTATAGGAGTGATAATTTTTATACACATTATAACTATCTTTCGGATAACACTAAGAAGTTTCTTAGGAGGAGTCAAAGGCACATCTTGAAGTTAAAGGGAATGCTCAAAGAACAATAAGAGAGTTCTTAATTAGAATAAAAGGAAGAAGAGATCACAAGACTAAAGAATGGAAAAGAAGACATGATTATAGATGATGAGATTAGCAAAAGTTTTGAAACCATTATTCATCTCAAGACCCAAATTGAAGAAGCCAAAAGAATAGAGGAACTATTGAAGATTCAAATAAATGAAAAGGAAGAGTCATGTTGTAAGCTAGAAGCTGAAATTGTTGACCTGAGAAAGAAGGTAGAGAAGTCAAACAAATTCTTTAATAGCTCAAGAATCTTGGATGAGATATTGGAAAGTCAAAGACCACCATGTGATAAATCAAGTCTTGGATACAAAGGAGAAGATACACATGTTGAAGCAAGCACCTCAAAGAAGCATGAGGTAAGTCCATCAAATAAGGAATACAATGTTGCAAAACAACCATCTACACAAGAAAAAGAAGATTTCAAAAGAACAGAGCAAGGAAGACATCAAGAAGCTACTTTTGGGACACCAAAGAAAAGGTATGAAAGTATTTTTCATGGGCATTGTTATTCATGTAATGGATATGGTCACAAAGCTTTTGAATGTAGATCTTATGAAAGGAGATATAATGAAAGATTCTATAACACCACAAGGTGTTGGAGATGTGATCAAGTAGGACATATAGTTGTTCACTGTAACTCTATGAGATGCTACAGTTGTAGTGGATTTGGCCACAAATCCCAGGAGTGTTGCAACACAAGAAGAAAGTCCATGATGAGGACTTCACATAGCATGGCTAGAAGAAGGAATGAAGTAAGAAAGGGAGACATCTTTGAAAAGATGGATGCTCAGAGCTCAAGTTCTGAGGAGAAGGGTCATCTACAGAAGTGGGTGAAGAAGACAAAGTAGCCAKATCAGAATGAAAGACTGAAGGGAAGTACAAAAGTGTCATCTACTGAGGCACATGTGGGTGACAGTGGTGACATTCGCTAGCATTTGTGTGCTGACATTGAATAGGTCGCGTACACACGCGCTCTATTGTGCAACAAGCCACGTATATGTTGTAAAGCCTTGGGAAAAAGGCAATGCACATGGATTGGAGTTTGATGTGATGGTATAACTCTATATTGCAGTGTCTGAGATTGTTTATTGCAGGTTTTGACACTGTTTGCTGCAGGTTTTCATGGTGATATCACACAATGGTATAATAAAAATAAATATTGGGTGCATGACACTAACCCAAGAGTATGGATTGATGTTGATCTGTTGGGATTAATCATTTTGTGATGTTGATGGTGGTGTACATGGCTGGTATATCTTATGATGTATTATTGGAATCATATGTTGATATCATGGTGCATGCATTTTGCATATGGATTGGGCTACATGTTGAGACATATGGTTGGTGAGTTGATAAGGTGATCATTTTATACACCATTGTTAATCTATAGTTGATGCATGATTGGTACTTTTCTAGTACATGGGAAGAGGCACCTACTAGCAGTTTGATTGGCACATGTTTTATGGAGGATTTGGCATACATATATGGGATTCATCATTTTGTGTTATTGGTGCATGGTAATGTACATGTTTGGTACACTCATCAATGGCATATGCTTGATGATACTAAACCATTGGTACTACTTGATTAGCACAAAAATTGGCATTTGTTTGAGATAGATGATTGTGGCACTTGGCTCATGATGGAGACATATCACGAGTGATATGATACATTGTTTGGCATGTTGGTAGATGCACATGGTTGGCATATTGGTGGATGCACATGGTTGGCATATTGGTAGATTCACATGTTGGCATGTTGATAAAGGCATATGATTGATACATTCCATGGATGATATCTTTTGACACATTGCATGATGTTGATGTACATAGGTATTGTGCCTGATGAGCACACATTTTGTACATGATGTACTTGGTTTATATTTTGCTCATGATTCTTTATTTCATTGTTGACATATCTTTTTCTTCACAATGCTTGGTATGGCATGAGTTTGATTGATGAATAGGTCCAAGGATCGTTATATGGTAGCACAATGTTCATCTTGCAGAAAAGATAGGGGAGACATACCCATAGAGGGATTCATTCTTCTTCCCATGATTCTAGGAGGAGATATTTATCAGATGCGTACCTAGAAAAGAACCCTATACTTGAAGAAAGAGCACAGGAGCATAATTTCAGAGGGAGCAATGGTCAAGGGGGAGTATGTTTGATGTATCTTCAACATTACATCAGAGTGATATCCCTTGTTAAAAAGGGGAGAGATTATTCAGAGGAAGATCAAACGCATTTAGACAGGGGGAGTGGTCCCAAGGAGAGTTCAAGCAAGGGGAGTAGCCCCAAGATGAGAATGGCCCTTTGCCATTTATGTCAAAGGGGGAGAGTTAATCACATTGATGTGATTCATTTTATTGATGGGAAGATAGTCACATTGACTATTGATGTAGAGCATGCCTTATCTACATGTTGACATCAATAATTGGTAATTGGTGTTGACATCAATGTTGGTATTGCCATAAATGCCAAAGGGGGAGATTGTTGGATCAAGTTGTCATTGATGCCAATGGTTTGATTGATTGATGTCAAGTTAGTCATTGATGCCTTTCTAATATGAGCTCTTGTAGAGTTGTACTCTATTCAGTTGTTGCTGAAAAACTCCCAGATTGAAGTCCATAATAAAAAGAAAAGTTGTACATACATCTTGTGTTCTTTGTGTTCCTTGTGGAGATGATTTGTTGATGATATGTTGTTGATATGTATTCACATCTAACTGATTATAAATGAAAACAATGAGTAATGAGCAAATGTTGAATGTTACAGCCCCCCCCCTCTAAGTGTGGTAGGTGTGTCCAACAATTATGATCCATGACAAAATTCTCTTTGAGGGTACATAGAATAGCCTCACGAACTATAAGTGTTTGGTCAACCACTTGGACTTTCGATACACCTGGCATGTAGGAGAGAACGGAAGGTGGATTTTGGCCATATGCTGTTTCAAAAGGAGTCATGCGAGTAGTTGTATGGTAAGAAGCGTTGTACCACCATTCAACTAATGGTACCATTGAGCCCATTGATTTTTCCTTTCATAGGAAAAACACCTCAAATAAGTCTCCAAACACTTGTTGACAACTTCAGTTTGACCAACTGTTTGGGGATGATAGGCGATGCTGAGATGCAATTGGGTTCCCTGCAGTCTGAACAAATTCTTGCCAAAAATTGTTGGTGAAAGTGGGATCTCAATCATAAATAATATAATGATACATGCCATGAAGCTTGATGATATGATCCATGAAAATTTGAGCCACATTTGGATGCAATAAATGGGTGTTGAAGAGCATAGAAATGAGCATACTTGGAAAGACGATCCATGACCACCATGATGACTGAATTATTGTCTGATTTAGGTAATCCCACAATAAAATCCACAGAGATGTCCCTCCAAATAGCGGGCGGAATCAACAGTGGTTGGAGTGTGCCAGGAGGTTTGATGGTTTCACCTTTGTTGCATTGAAAAACATCACATTCTGCTACAAAAGTGAGAATGCCCTTTTTCATACCATCCCAGAAAAAAAGAATGTTTGACACGGTCAGAGGTTTTGGTAAACACTGAATGCCTAGCTGTGGGAGTAGAATGAAGCTCAGAAAGCACTGTGGATTTAAGTTGTGAATTTTTACTTAAATACAAATGACCTTTGTAGCGAAGCTCATCATTGCGCCAAGAGTACCCTGGGGAAATTGGAGAGTTGGCTTGAAATTGTTGGATCAGATGCGAGATTTTAGGACCATGTAGCCATTCTTGGCACACAGCTTGGAGACAATTTGGTACAATGAATGAGAGGGAGAAAAGGGACCCTTCATCTTCATATTTATGAGAAAGAGCGTCATCAACCACATTTTCTTTGCCTTTATTGTAAATGATCTCATAATCATAACAAAAGAGCTTAGTTACCCATTTTTGTTGCTCTGGGGAGGAAGGTCATTGCTCCAAAAAATACTTAAGGCTTTGATGATCTGTCTTAACTTGGGAGCGTTTCCCCAGGAGATAAGGGCGCCAGAGATCTACTACATGTAGAATAGCCAACATTTCCTTTTCATGGATTGATTTGCCCAAATGGCGTTCTGACAATTGTTTGCTGGTAAAGGCCAAAGGTTTTCCTTCTTGCATAAGGATTGCTCCAATTCTTCTACCTAAGGCATCGCATTCGAGGAAAAAGGTATTTGTGAGATCAGGAAGGGCCAAGACTGGAGTAGTACACATAGTCACCTTCAAATCTTGAAAATCATGATCCAGAACGAGAGTCCAAGTGAAAGAATTTTGTTTAAGGAGAGCAGTGAGAGGGGCCACAATCTTCCCATAATTTCGAACAAACTTGAAATAATATCCTGTTAAACCCAAAAAACCACACAAGATTTTGATGGTCTTTGGGTGAGGCCAATCTTGCATTGCTTCAATATTTTTTGGATACACCCAGACACCAGCCTTGCCAACAATATGACCCAAGTACTCGACTTTTGAGGCGCCAAAGGAACATTTAGAGTGTTTGAGGAAAAGTTGGTGCTGAGAGAGCATATGGAGATTTTGATCCACATGGGAAAGATGGGATTTCCAAGTTTTACTATAGATGAGAATATCATCAAAGAAAACTAAGACAAAATGACAGAGAAAAGGATGGAAGACATGATTCATGAAGCTTTGCAAGGTGGAGGGGGAATTACACTGGCTAAAGGGCATAACCAAAAACTCATAGTGACCCTGATGAGTTCGAAAGGCAGTCTTGGGTATGTTAGCTTCTTACATACATATCTGGTGATAGCCAGAACACAGATCAAGTTGAGTGAAGTACTAAGCACCACTCAGCTCATCCAAGAGATCATCAATGACAGGAATGGGAAACTTGTCCTTGATAGTGAGTTTATTGAGGGCCCGAAAGTCAACACACATGCACCAAGTACCTTCTTTCTTAAGTGCCATGACCACAGGGGAAGAATAAGGGATGGGACTAGGGCAGGTAACATCTGCTTGGAGCAATTCTTGCACTATTTTCTCAATTTCATTCTTTTGGGAAAAGGGATGACGATAAGGGCGAACATTGGGAGGAACACTGCCAGGAACAAAGGGAATGTAATGATAATGAACACCACAAGAAGGAGGAAGTCCCTAAGGGGTGGAAAAAACAACTTGATGTGTGGAAAGGATAGCTTGGAGGTTAGGATGCACAGAGGGTGTCTCAACGACTTGAATAGAATGGAGTTGTGCAATACTATTGGAGTGGCCTTTATTGAGGATCTTTTCCATGTGATGGGAACAAATGATCTCAGGAGAACCAACTGTGAGACCTTGGAATTGATACCTTTTTCCCTCCTGTTGGAATTGCATGGTTAATTCCTTAAAATCCATAAGAATGGGACCCAAAGTGCGTAACCATTCAACACCTAGAACAATGTCACAACCTCCCATGTCAATGGAAAACATATGAGACTTCAGGTGGTAATGTCCAATTTGAAGACAAACATTTTCGCAATGCCCACCACATTTCATGGACCCACCACTGGCTATCATAATTTGAAAATTATTGACAACACGAATATAGAAATTGGTTTCCTGGGAAATGCGACGATGAATAAAATTGTGGGTGCTATCACTGCCAACAAGGATGATGACCTTCTTGTGCTTAATATAGCCAATGAGCTTGAGATTTTGTGGGGTAGAGAATCTAGTGAGGGCATGCAAGGAAATAAGTGGGTCAGCTTCAAGTGGGTCAACAGGCTCTTGGGTGGCATCAGGAAGGGAGGGCTCGTCAACAAGGGGAACTATCATATCATCTTCAAGAACATCTTCGAAAATGGCCATAAAAAGTTTTTGTTCCTTACACTAGTGCCCCATAAAATATTTGTCATCACAATTATAATAAAGACCCTTCAGTTGGCATTTAACCATTTCATCCCTAGTTAGTTTTTGGACCTTAAGGGGAGTGACAGGGGGGTTAGGATTAGTGGGTCGAGGGTGAGGAACAAAAGAGGGTTTTTTTGTTCTGGGAAAAGACAACTCGTTGCACCTCTTTAGCACGTGTAGTAACTTCCAACCAAGTCTAAGGGCAGGCCATGATAACCTAGGATCAAATTTCATCCTTGAGGCCACTGATAAAGAATTCACGAAAGAACGCATCTGACATGCCCTCTATTTGAAAGGAGAAATGCTCAAAAGTAGTGATAAAGTCTTTCACTATGCTTGATTGTTTCAACTTGGTCAAATGATCGAGATAGTGGGTATCATTAATAAAGTGGGCATAGAGATATGCAACAAACTCGGTCCATGAAATATACCCCTGATGTGAATTTTTATGCCATTTCCACCATTTCTATCATTCAGGATCTAGATAGAGGACAACATAGCGAAGTTTGGCCAAATCGTCAGTAATACCGTGCAGAGAAAAATAATGCTCCATTTGAGTGACCCAACCGATAAGATCGAAGGCATCAAATTTATTGACCTCTACGCAGGGAAGACGAGGTTCACGATGAAAAGAGTTGGATTGAAAATGAAAATATTGAGAGGAATAAGTAGCATCAGGTTGGTTTGATGAGGAAGGACCCGTAGGGAGGTTCAACAATTGATTGATAAAAGACTGGAGGGTGGTAAATTGGGTTGTGAATTTGGATTCCATGGTGTCAAATTTGTGCTCTACTTTTTCAATGCGGGAATTGGTAGAGATAATATCATATCTCATATGTTCGATGGAGGCATGGGCTTGATTGATGGAAGCTTGGAGTTCTTGGTTGTGAGTGGTGGTAATTTGGAAAGGGGAAGTGCGAGTAAGGAAAAATGGGTGGGTGGGACCACAAAAAATGACTTATAAGTGATAGGTTCCATGTCGATCAATGCAAGAAGGGAAATATAATGGAATAGGTGAAAAAAGAGGGAAATGGGGAAGGGGTTGGGTCCACTGAAACAAAAAGGATTAAAAATGAAGTGTATGGTCGTGTTCAAGGAGAAAAGGGGAATCCAATGGAATAGGTCCCAAATAAGTGTGTCGGTGGGACCACTATACTTGTTTTTTTTTTTTTTTAACTCCTGTGGAGTTATACTCTAGCCTGAAGAATATCGTAGTGATGAAATGCCCAAATGCTTAACAGGAAGAAATGTGTAGTAATTTCACAACCCGAATTCAAAAGACACAGTTGCGCAACAATAGATCTTGTCTGTTATGTTTGTGTTTCAGTCCCAAGGGTTAGGGTATTCAAGGGTTCTACAAACAATGGTTTTCCTTGTTCTATAACTCTCTGGTATACATCTGGGGTCCAATCGTAGTACTTGGCCCAATATCTCAGGGCACCAACTAAGGAGGTTAGACCATGCCCTTAGTCGTACTACCCAACTACCCAGGTACTAGAGAGTATCTTCTCGAGTGTTGTTCTTGGTGGCACTATAGTAGTCAGGCGAATGATCAATTTATCTATGGAGGGATTCAGGAGATCTAGGCCGATCCATATACAAGTGTTTTCTGATGTGCTACCACTTGAAGGGGTACCAACAGGGGTTACAAGGGTGGCTAACAGATTTGTGCTTAAGTATCACTTATATTTCTTGCATGTATGAATACTTGACCATAGATTTATGCACGTAATGACATATCTTTGTAGCTTTAAGACGCCATAATACGTCTCTACCCTGGAAAAAATTAACCCACAATTTTCTGTCGAGGAAGGTGCTGTGATACCACTTGTAGTATTCCAAATATAAAATAGTATGCAAAACATAAATAATTAGCTAGAAATGGCAGAGAAATAATGATATAACCAGAACAATACCACAATAATACAATAATAATACCAGAATAACACCAAAAATATCACTTTGATTACTGAGAGCAATGTTCACTTGCCTCTTCGAGGGGGAAACATCTAGCAGAGCAGAGATCTATTACAATAATATCCAAGACAAAACTTCTCATACCCTCTATTCCTATTTATACTAAACCTATCTATCCAAAAGAACAATCTAGAGGAATATCCTTCTAGAAGCAGAAGCTTCTATTAGGTCTTCTTACATTTGAATTATTCCTCCTTATTGCTAGGCCTTATTAATATTGACCTTTATTACATGGAAATATATTATTCTACCCACTTGAGGTGTTAGGTAGGTTAGGTCCCTAACAAAAATCAAATCCCTGTCATGAGCATTATCAAACATCACAATAAAGAACCCTTTTACACATGAGAAAATAAATGTTTCACCTTTAATATTGGGTTGCCAAAGGTCTGAGGTCCATTTGTGTAGGTCGACTAAACATCGCTACAATCTGATGAATCTAAAAATCAAAGTTGTTGAGCTATAAATCGTTGCCTTAGATACAACATCTTTCACCAAAGGAATAGAGATCATCGAAGTTTCCTAAACCATCAAATTGTTAAAAGAAGAATGCACAATTTCTATGTAAGATGGATTAACAATATTTCCAGAGGAGGGTGGAAGATATTAGGCACCAACAGATTGCAAATAATCACTTTTCATAATAGATCCCCTGAGGAGAAAAGACATGGTTTTCAATGAGGGGGACTTTCCCATGGATTCTGGAGAGCTGTTGGACATTGCTAAAACTACCGAACCAGAGAGGGGAGGGCCAACCAATCCAAGATTGTCCATCGAGAGAGCGATGTCGCTACCAGAAGCACAATCCAATGATGAGAGAACACGTGGATAGGGTTAAACACTAGTTTGTGCCACCATGGAGAGCCAAAAGCATAGAGGGAGTTGTTCAGGCTAAGTTTTGGTTCCTCTGGAGTTACTGGTTTTCTTGGATGAGTTACGGGGAGCGTAGTTATTCAAAAATTTGATCGCTATTTAGGTTATCAACAAATTTGGATGAAGGAAGCATATATTATTAAAACTGTTTTCTGTAAACACAAAGACCATTATGAGTTCTTGGTGATGCCTTTTGTTCTTAGCAATGCACCATCCACTTTTTAGAGCCTCATGAACAAAATATTTTTTCCCCTTTTTCTTCATTTTGTCGTTGTCTTGTTTGATCGCATCTTGATCAAAAACAAAAATTAGAAGACACATATGACACATGTGGATTAGACCTTACAAATCCTTTGTAATCACCAACTATTCATCAAACATTCTAAATGTTCTTTTGGCACCTCATAAGTGGAATGTTTGGGGGAAATTATCAATCAGGATAGAGTACATGTTGATCCTAAGAAAATAAAATAAATGAAAGGTTGTCCCAACCCCAAGACTCAATAGTTTGCATGGATTCTTTGGCCTCACCGGTTACTACATGAATTTTGTGTAGAACTATGGTAAAATTATATGTCCCCTCACCACCTTTCTCAAGAAACATTATGTTGTGGTTGCAACAACTCCCCCCNTTTTTCTTTTACAAACGAAAGGAAAAGGGTTCCCAACTAAAATTTTGATCCTATTTCCTAATCCTCTACTGTTGGAGCCTATATTTTTTCTTTTCCTACCTCAAGGGGGTTTGGGGGTTTGATCTTAGTTGATTATTGTCTTTAATAGTGGTTGATTGCCTCTTTTGATCTTAAAACTTTGGATGTCTTCATGACTCTTATGTGACCGTATGGTTCGATCATCTAACACGTGTCTTGAATGAGTTTGATGTGGGTTACTAATATTTTTTTCTAGTTACTTATTCAAAGTATACAATTCTCGCGCTAGCATGTGGTGCCTAACATCATCATCTTATACTCGCATATATTGTACAACTCTTAAATTTAATCATGAGGTCACTAATACTTCCTATGTGCCAAAGATTAGGTGCACGAAGTTGTCATGATAGTTATTTAATCCATATCATAGATGATTACCTTCGAAAAACCTCTCCTCCTCATTTTCTTCACTTTTAGTACTTGTTCATAAATTTTCTTAAAGGCAAGGAGATATTATGTTTCTCATGTATTAACGGATGTCCTATTAATCACATAACTGATGTCATCCCCTTTTGTGGTTGCAGGAACAGGTTAGCATGATATCATTTTTTCACGATTGCTCAAGCCTTGAAATGCATGTGGGGGAATCCTTTGATCCTTTTCCCCTTTTAGCCTTCCCTTTCTTTATTTGAGTGTGCCCTCTATTTTCTTCTATTATTCTCTCTAAGTAAACCTCTCAATTGGATTCCGCAATTCAATATCTTTCCAACGCCTGTAACCATACTTATTTATGTACTCCATTCTTCCGATCGCTTTCATCGACGATGACGTTGTCGATCTTTCTCATCGTTGGAGCTTTCCGCTCCCTAGAATTTGGACTCTCCTGACTCCATCCTCCTTCAATGATTCCACCTATTATATATCATCATTGGAGATATATTCGTTCATGATTTCGACCACCCCGACTCCACTCCTTGACGATGACAGTTCCAACAACTCTCGGGAGCTAGAGATCAATGATCCCTATCCCCTTGGCAACTTGATTTAGCTGACAGTTAGCCACCCCCATCCTCACTCAGCTTCCATGCTAGAATCCTCAAATATGTGGCACTGCCATGACTTTCCACCCACATGACACATGCACCCAACCTTAGTTTGATACGTGGACTGACGAGGATATACATGTCATCAAAAGACACTAGGACTTATCCTACTAGGTGTTGACACACATCCTCCCTCATTGTCAATGATCCATTGTCGTCAATGATTCTTTTGTTCTCCCTCATCGTCGATGATCCTTATTCATCGACACTTCATTTCATTAGGTGTTTCCTCGTCGTCAGTGATCCCTTGCAGTCTAGCACCTCCTCCTCGTCGACGATCCCTCATCATCAGTGCTCCTTCCATCCTTGTGCATCACTCAAGTGGGGCCCTCTCTAGTCCCATGCAATCACAAGATGAATCATGTTACCCCTAAGGACACACTAGCTACCACGTTGACATCCTAGTAACCCTGAATAGTGGAATCTAGGAGATGTGGGACTTCGACTTGCATATAGATATCTATTTTTTCCCATTTTTGTAATTATATTGTATCATTTTATTTTATATATTTTTCTTTATTTTGTATATATTTCTACAAATAATTGATTTTGATTTTGTATAGTTATTTTATTTTATTTATTTATTTATTTTTGTTTTTATTTATTTTCTAAATATTTTTATTTTATTGTGTTTCATGTATGCTATTTTATTTTTTGTAATTTTTTAAATTTATCTTATAAGGATAAAAAAATAATTCACGCTAAGATCTAAGGTGAAGTGTGTTGTTGTACATATTTGTATTTTAAATCTTCATTATTCTTCATTTTTAATTTTTTGTTTTTATTTATTATTTTTATTTTTAAACTCAATTGTCCTCATATGTACATATTTTTAATTTTTTCACTTTTTACCTTTTACCCATCTCTCCCCAGGCCCTATTTTCTAGGCCCCTATAATATAGGGATTTCCTAAAAAATAGGAATTGCCTATATTATAGGGAGTTCTAGAAAATACATAAAGGTTTTGAAACGTAAATATGATATAATTATTCTTTTATATTTTAATTATATTATATTATAGCATATTTCATTAATGCATATGTTGGAAAATGTATACATATGTGAGGGAAATATGTTTAATGATGTGAAATCCAGCCATAATGTATATTATCCATCAGCTCCCCATCAAAAACCAAATCCCAACCACAATACTCAGACCACACATCTTTTATTTGATTTCAAAAAATAATAATTATTTGAATAAGGTTTGGGAAATAATGAACAAAATAAAATATACAAATGGGGATAGTTTAATGTTGTTTTGATTATATAATATGCCCAAAGTATATGGTCGTAGTGGATCTCCGACATCATTGTCAATGAATCCACTCCAACTCACCGTACCCATCATTTACCCACATTTACCGACAACACGACCAAGCCTTAACTCATATATTATTATAATATTCATTTAAATGTGTGTGTTTATTTTTTATATTATTTAGTATTTGTTTTAAAATCAGTGGACAATTGGTTGTCGGCGAAATGGACAGGGGTGCGATCATCGATGAAATGAATAAGGAGGTCATCGGTGAAATGGATAAGGAGATGGTCGTTGGTGAAATAGAGTATGAGTTGGGGGATAACCATTAAGTCCACAGGATAATCCTGACGACGAAAATGGAGAGGGTAATGTATTATTTTATTTGTATTCTTTTTAAATTTTTGTCTATTTCATTTTTTTTAATTTCATTTGTTTTATTTAATATTTTATTGAGTTTTTAATTTTAATTTTATTTATTGTTTATTTTTTCTATTTATTTATTTGTTTTTTTTTATTTAATCTCATTTGTAGTTTTTCATGGATATATATTTTCCCTCATATAATATGAACAACAAACATGGATTGGCCTAATGGTTAAAAATGCCTATCTCATCCTTCGAGGTCACGAGTTCTAATCTAGTGGGTGGTAGCATAATTTTTGTAAATATCAATTTTAATCAATTAGGGATAAATTTCATTTTTAACTCTGTAACAATATTTTTTCTATTTTTTATTTTTCATTGTATTATATTTTCATTTTTCACTATTTTCTTGATTTAAAAAAAAAACCGGGAAAATTAGAAAAAAATCATTCCACAATCCACAGGTCCCGTGCCTGCCCAGGTTCTATTCACACTATCCATAAGGGATGAACCTTTCAAAAAACTAAGCATTTAACTCTCTCATGCATGTGGTGTGTCTTTCTCAGGAAGAAGATCAATGGTCCAGATTCACCCGCAGTCTAAATCAACGACTATTACGTGACAATTTTGAAATGGCCATAATGTTTGCTATAGGTGTCAGAATGAGGCCTGTGATACCTCGTTGGAAATGTATTGGATAGAGGAACATAGGGGTACTGATATCCAGGCTAGAAATATGACAAAGGATGACAAAAAGCATAGAAAATATACACCCACAAATTTGGGGGGGAAATATGCCATACCAACTTCAAGAAGCCATATTTGGAGCTACGAGCAACAAAATCAGACATAGGAAGGATCGCTGGAAATATAGAAGAGTGAAGAACATGATGGGATAGGAATTGATAGAATATTTAAAATAAAAATGGCCCGAAAATGTAAAACACGGGAGAAACCTAAATTCGGATGAAAATCAGGTATGCTAACTTCAAATCATCATATCTTGAGCTGCAAACAATGAAATCGAGCCAACAATAGCTCAAAGGAAATATATGACAGAGGATAAGAATCCACATTGATTTCATTCAGAAAAACAAAGCCAAAATTTCCAAGAAAAGTCCTAGGAACAAAAGATAATGCCAATGAGTAGAGTCAATGGTTGTTTTTTAACAAATATCATTTGTAAATTGCCATGGGGCGAATGTAACCACCAATGAGTCTCTTCATATTCCATTTTTAACTCCCACATCTAGATTTTTGAAATGTAAAAAAGAAATTGGGGGGCGGGGAGGGGGGGACGCGAAACAAAACAGTGAGGAGAACTCAAGAGTCTTTCTCTTGTCATATAAAATAGAACTCATAGCAGAGAAATGAACTTTTTCCCTTTGTAACAAAAGATGGTAATTTTATTTCTGAGTAATAAAGAGCAGAAGACATTTTGAAGTCATATATGTACGCAAGTTCTTGTGGGACTATTCTACACTTATATTTGTGTTTTAATATTTCTGGGTATTAATCATATGAACTATTTCTTTGCTTAGTATCTAGAATTCTTTGTTGTTGTGATTTCTTAAGGGTGTGTTGTAGCGAACAACAACCTCCCAAATTATGTATTATAAATAAATTTGGGGCCCTTCCTTTTTCAATTTTGAGAAAACAATTTTTTTTTATTTGTTTTGATTAAACAATATTTCCAATTTTGTCAATTTTGGCCATTCCTATCCAAGTTGAGGATGAATAATTGGTTACAAATCAAGAAGTATCCTCCCCACATCACAATTCTCCGTAGGAACCAATTGAAAAGGTCGTTGAATAAAAAGAGAAGGAGAAAACTAAAACTGATTCCAATATAGAGGTTTCCTTCTGGAAGGACAAATATTATTCAGTGGTTCCAGTGCTACAGACAAACATAATTGATTTGGAATTAGAAAATAAACTTCTTAGGTCAAAAAATAAAGCTTTGATCGATAGCCAAAGGAGTTAGGTTCCAAGTTCTAAACATGCTAAAAAGAAAGAAGAAGTTAACATTAACTCACCAAGAGTTAATATTTTCGTTAATTTGAAATTTAAGACTGTTCTCAGTAACACTCAGTTATAAAAATGTTTTAGTTATTGGTATGATTTTAGCCTTTTTTTTGGTTTAGTTTTTATTTTTGTTAATTCTGGTTAATAAAAGAGTAGCTACATAATTTAAATTTTGTAGAAACTCTAATTTTTGTTTTATGTTTTATTAATTCCTGTCTTTTTTGTATTTTTTGTTTTATAGATGTAAACAAGATGACCTGGAAGAACACGGGAAATGAGAAAATTAGTTTCCAGGCATAATTTTAAAATTGATCAATTAATAGTTTTTTGGTTATTTCTTGTACTTAGTTAATTTAGTTTGGGAAATTAAACGATTTTGTTATTTTCCCATTCTAAATGGATAACCATTTATGGTTATGGAAGTTAATTTTTGTTTTTGAAATCCTTCAATATAAAACAGTGAAGGAAAGACAATTACCTAGGGGTTTCAGTTTTTGAAGAAAGAACAAGAACTCGTGCACTACTATACAAGTATTTGTTTTGATACATTATAATAAATCTTTTTGTGACTTTGAATATTAATACAAGAAATCGATATTTGGTACTGTTACTGGTATCCAAGTGTTCAGTTTTTGAAATCAAAGTCTGGTGTGAAGTATGTGTTGATGGTGTTACAATTGATTTAGTTGATTACTGCTAATAAATTAGATCAATTTCATTTTTTTTATTTAACACATCATTTCAGTGGTTATTATGTATATGAATTACTGTTGGGATTATGAGTTTGTGCTAATGATTTAAAAAAGTTTATTAATTCATTTTAGTGGTTTTATTCAAACATGTGTTTTGAAGATCTACATCTTTAGAATACTATTTATCTCAATTTAATTCATATACTATTGGAATTTAGACCCGGGAAATATATTAGTTTAGTTTTATTTATCTAAATAGATTTAGTTTATCTCTTTTGAATTGTTTCTTATTTTAAAATTAAAATGTAAAATCTCCTCTTGCGGGAGTAATTTTAATTGGAATTGATTTTTTATGTAGATAGTTTCAAAACTGTATATATTTATATTTTTAGTTTTTATTTGATAGAAAATAGAATTTTTGCGATTATTTAGCAAATGTATATATTTTTAGATTTAGTTTAGTTAAAGGTAACTGGACCTAAACCAGTCAGATTCACCATTTTCAATGGATAGGGATCTAATTGGAATCCTGATTGAGCGAAACACTGAATGTTGAACACGTTCATATTTGACTATCAAAATTTTGACACTAGAAGGAGGGCCATATGATAATGAATGGTCGAAATAACAAAAAAAACAAAAGACGATTCAATTAGATGAACTTCACCCATAATATCTTTTGTTGTTATACAGTTAAAATCTCCAATTCAAAGAACTATAAGTGATATTTCTTCCAGTTTTCTTAATTCTCCAGAATTTCAACAAATAAGAAAATAAATAGAAGAGACTATAAATCAAGGAGAAACTTCTCAAGGATATTATGATTCTATAGATTATGTTATCCAAGAATTAGGTGTTCTTTCAAGAGCACAGAGACAAAGGTTAGGTATCAAACCTATACATTTCCAAGTTCCTATCCAAATTAGAAAAATCGTAGTTAAAATCATTGGAAATAATCCTCCCTTAACTTATCCTTTGCATACACCCTTACATATGTCTCTTATTTCATCTCCTCCTCGTCAACCAAATACTATGGCTGGGGTATCGAGAACACCTTGGAGAGCTCTGGGAGCAGTTAATGTTCCTGGAAATCAACATGATTTACCTAAAAATCCAGATAAATGGTTACCAAAAATTAATTCAGAATCAAAAGAAACTCTTGATGATCATATCAAAAAATTATGTTAGTTGTTAATTTGAGAGACGTTGAGCATGAAGATACTTTTTCCATATACTTTCGAAGGAGAAGCTTCTACTTGGTATTTCTCATTACAAGCTAATTTCATTACTAATTGGGATACCTTTGAGGATTTATTCATTAATAAATTCAAGGATGATAAGTCTTCATCTATTTTATTAGTAGAATTATCCAAAATTAGAATGGGTCCTAAAGAGAAAATCAAATATTTCAATCAAAGATTTCTTAAACTTCTTAATAAAATTCCTGAAACATCCAAACCTGGTTTAGACATTCATATTGACTTTTATTCCTCTGCTTTACCAGTTTCCATTGCTATGTTTGTTAAACGTGCAAGTAAGAATACTTTGACTGAAGCAATGTAGGAAGTTTTAGATGTAGAAAATGAAATATCTAGTATTGCAAGTAAATCTCCAAGTGAAGATTCAAGATCTTCTATAACAACCAAAAAAACAATTACCAAAGAAGAGAGGAAAGATAAAGATGTTTTTGATATGGAAAATTTACAGAAAGTCATGAAATCATTAGCAAATGAGATAGTTGATGTTAAAGGAAAACTAGTTGAAGTTTCAAATAAACCATTCAGACCATTTTTCAAAACGAATCCGCAGATTCCACCTTGTGGCCAAACTTGGAAAGGAGTTAATGTTGATGAGTAAGAAGGAGAGGATAATGAAGAAGTTAAAGATACTAATTTATTTTTGGATATTAATGGAATTTTTTATGAATATGATACAAAAGAATCTCTTACTTCTCAAACCTTAAGTAAAAGTACATCTTCAACTTCTGAAACTGATCCACCGACAAACACTTCAAATACACGTCCTGTAGAAAACAAGTCAGCATAAAAAAGTCTTGTAGTTGCTGAAAAAATCGATTATGATATTCTAGAAGATATGAAAAAGACCAAAGAAAATATTTCCCTTTATGAACTAAGTAAACTAAAATATCAAAGAAATAGTTTATTAAGGGCTTTAGGAGTTTCTGATAAGACAAGTTCATCATCTACTATAACAACAGATAAAGAAAAAGTTTCAACAGTTCAAACTCTATCTTCTAAGGTAGATATTGGTTTAATTCTTATAGGTGATAGATCAAGGTCACATACTCCTCCGTTTCTCCTCACTTTTGAAATTTTTAATAAAAATGTGCATAATTGTTTGGCTCATTCAAGTGCATGTTTGAATATAATGCCTTATTCAGTTTGCCTTCAAATCAATGCACAACCACACAAATCAGCTATTCAAATTATTCAATTAGATAGAGCACGGGTTAAAGTTTTGGGAGAATTGAAGGATGTATTAATACGATTATCATCTAATTCTAAAGTTTTTCAAATAATAGATATTATCGTTGTTGATATTCAAGATGCTTATGGATTAATTTTAAGTTGAGATTGGTCTGAAAAACTTCATGGATATTTCTCAACTGATTGGTCTCACCTTTTCCTTCCATATAATGGAAAACCTAATCAAATTCACGCCAATAGGGAAAAACATATGAAACATAATGTGATAGATTTATATGGAGAAAATGACCTTTGGCTTTTTCTAATAACATTGTTGGGAATTACTCTATTGATTCTTATTTTGGAAATTTTAATGCGTAGATTTCTCCTTTTGATCCCATAGTTAAAAACTCAGAGATTGAGAATTTCTCTCAAACAAATTTTTCCCATTGTGTTAATTTTGTAGATAATTATGTAAATTATCCATTTTGGAAACTTTATTTTGATGGATCTAAATCTAATGGTGGCGCTGGTGCAGGTTGTATTTTAATCAATCCTGATGGTGTAAAAATTATGTTAACATGTAGATTGGAATTTCAATGTACTAATAACACCGCAGAATGTGAAGCATTCATCAAGGGTTTAAAGAAGGAAATCAACATGAATGTGCAGGGCATCTTGGTTTTCGGTGATTCAGAAATCATTGTTAAACAGGTAAAAAATCAAATTCATTGTATTTCTAGTCATTTGAAACATTATCAACAACTGGCTCAAGATCTCAATAGAAAATTTTCTTCATTTAATATTGTTTCTATATCTAGAATGAAAAATCCTAGTGCAAATCTATTGGCAAACGTAGCTTCTAGACTTATTCCCCCAGAAGATTTTTATCTAGATAGATTCTCTGTTGAATTGATTTTTCTACCTTATGTTGTTGATAACATAAAAAATTGGTGAATCTTTAATGAAGATGCTGATATAATAAATTTTCTCTCTCTTCATAGAGAACATATGAAAATGATATCATTGATGAAGAGTCACACAATCTTGAATTAAACAAATCTTCTCCTAAGGATAAAATCAAATTTGAAAATATTGTTCCTAAATCTTTTGTAAAATTATAAGATCTTTATGATTTAAAAGACAAATTTAAGAAACCCATAAATTGTAAAACACGTAGTTCAACCATGAGTGTGGAACTTATTAATCTGGGAGCAGAACACAATCCTCAAAATGTCAATCTTGGATTAGGTTGTTGTCCTTTTGAAAGAACAACTTTCATAAAGCTTCTTAATAAATACAAGGATGTTTTTGCATGGTCATATGATGACCTAAAAACTTTTGATACATCTGTAATTCAACACACCACTCCTATGCTTTCAGAGGAAAAACCAGTACAACAAAAGTTAAGAAAAAATCATCCTAATCTCGAAACCCAAATTAAAAATGAGCTTAATAAATTGCTTAAAGCAAAGATCAATTTTCCAGTGAGACATTCCAAGTGGGTATCAAATATTATGCCCGTAAGGAAAAAGAACAGAGACATATGAATTTGTATTGATTTCAGAAATCTAAACAGAGCTTCTGAAAAAAATAATTTCCCATTACCTCCTATGGAGAAAATTGTTCAATCAGTGTCATGTTTTGAAATGATATCATTTTTAGCTGGATTTTCCGGATATAATCAAGTCTTAGTTCATCCTAGTGATAGACTCAAAACTACTTTCAGAACTAAATGGGGAACTTACACTTATCAAAAGATGCATTTTGGTTTAATCAATGCAGGTGCAGCTTTCCAACGAGCTATGGATATTTCTTTATGTGGTTTAATCAATAAATCGGTTGTTGTTTATCTAGATGACATAAAAATTTATTCTAAGAATTGTTCAGATCATATTTCTCATCTTAAATAAGTTTTTGAACGATGTCGTAAGTATGGAATTTATTTAAATCCTAAGAACTCATTTTTTTCTCTTCAAGAAGGTAAACTTTTGGGATTTATAGTTTCTAAAGAAGAAATTTCAATTGATCCTTCTAGAGTTAAAAGTATTTCTGAAATTATTTTTCCTAATAATAAAATATCTATGCTATCTTTCCTTTGACAAATAAATTTTTTGAAGCGTTTTATCTTTGATTTCACAAAAACAGTCTAACCCTTGCAACATATGATAAGAAAACACACATTATTCAAGTGGAATAGAACAGAAAAAGAGAATTTCAATTCTATAAAGAAAGTGAGCATTCAAGCGCCTTCTCTACTCTCTCCTAATTATGATAAGGAATTTGTTCTTTATACATTTGCTTCTGAAAAATCTTACCCATCTATGTTATCAAAGAAAAATGATCAAAACCTAGAAGTACCTATTGCTTTCGAAAGTTCATCATTGCAAGGAGCAGAATTAAATTATTCTGATGTTGAAAAACATGCTTATGTAGTTTTCAAATCCATCAAACATTTCAGACCTTTCCTTATCAAATATCGTACCAAAGAAATAGTTCCACATCCCTCAGTTATAAAGTTGCCCATTCAGAAAGATTTAGGGGATAAGAGAGCAAATTCAGTAACAACATTACAAGAATGTGATTTAGAGATAAAACCTACAAAAATTGTACGAGGTCAAGGTTTATGCAGATTATTAACTGAAACCATCGATACTACATCTGAAAATGAGGATAAGGTAAATGACATTGAAGATATACAACATGTATGTGTTACTCCTGATATTCTTGATTCACAATATTCAAATTTAGTTTATTATCTAACTCATGGAACTGCACCTTCTCATTTGGATTGAAAATAAAACACGTTCTAAGAATAAAAGCCACACAATATCAACTTATCAATAATGTTCTTTTCAGAAATAATTATGATTCAATGTTAATTAGTTGTTTAGAAAAACAAGAAGCCAATAACGTTTTATTTGATTTGCATGATGGACCTGCATGTGGTCATTTTGGAGGTGATACAAGTGGACACAAAATTTTACGTGCAAGATATTACTGACCGACCTTGTTTAAAGATTCTCATGCATATGTCTAAAATTGTAAAATATGTCAAACTTCATCCAGACAAAAAAAGAAATCAGCATTACCTTTGCAGCCCGTCATTGTTGAAAACTTATTTGAACAATGGGGACTCGATATCATTGGTGAAATTTCTCCTAATTCCTCCAAGCAACATAGGTATATTCTTACTGCCACCGATTATTTTACAAAATGGGTGGAGGTCATTCCCTTGAAATCAGTTACAATTGATCATGTAATCTCATTCTTATATCAGTTTATTATTATAAGATTTAGTCTCCCGAGCACATTAGTTTTTGATAATGCATCTTATTTTTCTACTCTATCGCTCACATAATTTTCACTTCAGAAAGGAATTAAAATAAAACATTATGCTAATTATTATCCTCGGGGTAATGGTTTAGCATAATCAACAAACAAAAAACTTTTGAAAATTATCAAGAAAACTATAAGTGATAACCACAAAAATTGGCACAAGGCCTTGATCTATGCATTGTGGGAAGATCTAATTACTTGTAAAACATATTTAGGTTCTTCCCCTTACTTTTTAGTTTATGGGAAAGAGACTCTTCTTCCACCAAATATTTATATGCCATCCCTAGCTTTAGTAGAGTCCATTGAGGAACATCCCTGCTCTAGTCTTCAATATTGTACGAATCGGATTTTCAAGTTAGAGGGAGTGAGAGATAAGGCTAAGAATGCTTTTTCCAATAATCAAATGATCATTGAGAAGTGGTTTGATAATAGAGTTGTTGGTAACAAATATTTTGAATTTGGTGACCTAGTCTTGAAATGGGACAAATCCCATGAAGAAAAAGGTAAACATACAAAATTTTAAAAGTTGTGGTTAGGTCATTTTCAGGGTGCTCAGAAAATTGGTCCATCTACTTTTATTTTACAAACTCTTGAAGGCATAGAAGATTCTTTTCCTATGAATGGGTTAATCCTCAAAAAATATTTTTCCTAAAAAACACTTCAATCCTTGTAAATGGCTATAAATATTTTTGTTTGTTTTCATTTTGAATGTATATTTTCAAAATTTGTTATTTTCTTTATTTCATTTCATTTTTTATTATCATTTTGGTTTTTGATCTGATATAACAACTGGATACATCCGTTAATCAATTGTCTTTGAAATCCTTTTTAGTACAGAGAGAGAATAATTTAGATTGTTTGAAATGGGAAAATTTCTTTAAATTTAAAAGATAAATCTTACGACTAGTTTATCTTTATAAAGAAGTAAAAACAAGGAAAATACTCTTCAACAAAGTCTTTTTGGAGTAATTTTTTCCCTTAGAATAAAATAATTGATTGGGAAATAACATATCATAAGACAAACAATTTAGTCCTCATTCCATATTCAGAAATAAATAAACAACTCTTTATATCACCCCTCCTCTATTCTCGTCATTGCTCAAATGCAATCACTAAATTATTAGCTGAGGATGAAATTTGAAAAATTAAATAAATAAAATGAGGATGTGGGAAGTATATTCTAACCCATTGACGTACTGAACAGGCCTGCTAGTAGTGGATCAAGGCTGATATGATATTAAGGTAACTTCATCGGGGTACTGAACATGCCTGCTGGCAGCGAAGCAATATCGGGAACAGTGAGTTAAAATTTTCAATTATGACATGATGAATAGACTTTACTTATTAGTCAAACCAGAAGCTTCCTTTCCCAATCATAAGATTAATAAACGTCCCTTATCCCCTCCAACAAGATAAAGTTTAAGAGTACGAGTATTGTTTTATCTTCATATCTTTTACAAACTAGTCATAAATATAGTTTATCTACATTTCATAAATTTTCTTATTTCTTATGATCTGATATATTTTTCTTTGTCTTATATATAGAGATAACTGGTTTCAGCAGTGTGTCACCATTTGTTCTAGAGGACAACAACCTCCCAAATTTTGTATTATAAATAAATTTGGGGCCCTTCCTTTTTCAATTTTGAAAAAATAAAAAGTTTTTTGTTTGTTTTACTTAAACAATATTTTCAGTTTTGTCATTTTGTTCATACCCCCAAGTTCTTTGAAATTTCATTCAATCATTAATGACATTTTCTTGGTGGGATGTTTTTCATTTCAGAAAGGTTTAGATTATTTTTTTTGGCTTTCAAATTTTTATAATTCACATATTCTAATGTTTAAATGAAATTCTATATGAGCTACAATATTTGACAAGCTATAGTTCTTGATATATTGTTGGTTTCAATTTTTATTAACATGTTTCCCTCGAGAAACAAACCAATGTTCCAACAATGATTTATCATGATCTAAGAAATCCTACTTATCCTGTCATAAGTGTGTATTACCATGATACCCACGATCCATAACAATTGTTTAATATTTTGTTGTGGTACGTCAGGCTTGATCTGGTCATCATAAGTTAAAATGAATTTAATGGAAAATTAAATCAAGGTCCTTTCAAACTGCATATGAACAATCCTCCTTTCTCTAGTTCATTGATTCTCTTCCATGTATAGTGTTGAGCTTTATCACTGTATTCGTGAATTATTACCTCAAGTCAAATCTTGTTTACGATGCTTCTTCCTCAAAATAAGATTTTTACTTAAGCATTGAAGCTTTTTTTTCGTTTACCTATAAACAAGAGTCTGTCAGGATTCTATGAGGGTTTTCCAAACTGTAGTGTGGTAAACTATTAAAATGAGAATGATTTCCAGAGTTGAACCCGGTGTTGAGCTTATTGAAGCTCATGAATATTATTTTCTGACTTTTGAGAGGGTTGGTTGGTTAGAATTTGTGTGCATGTTCAATGGCTACAATGCCCAGGTCACCAAAGCCTTCAGACTAAATTTCAATGGTGAACAAGCTAAAATTGAATATTTGGAGTTACAGATAGATGGATAATTAATATCCAGAGCGACTAAATTACCATTAAAAGGGGAATGTTGGTCTAAAACCAAAAGGGTGAAGGAATTTCCTTGGTCTAAAATCCTGGTTTCTCCCTAATGCAAATACGATTACAAAGGTATGCACATATCTTTAGTTAAGGAAAAACAACATTTTCTATCAGGGGTTATTAAGGGTTTTATCACATGTGAGGGTAGATATAGCCTTTTCTTTATTTATCACTTTCGAATTTTAATGGTCCTCATGGGTTACGAATTGAACATGTCGGTTTTATTGCTTAAAAGATTGTCTAAGATGGCACTTTTTTATCAGAGAAAGAATCTTAGTTCAAAAAAAATATCTTTCATCACGATTTAGTGAAAATTCCGATTGAATTTCATTTAGAACAAAATGGCAATTCTTGGGATAAGTTTGTGAAAAGAAATTATTTTCAGGAGAATTTTGAGGAAGATTTACAGTATTGCTTTTCTGAAGTTCAAACCCCAAATCTTGTAGAAGAAACCATCTTGGTTTGCCCTCAAGTTTCCATTCTTCAACAAAACACTATGAGGGTTACTTGTATTCAAGCTATAAAATTGAGCCTTAGTACAGAGTCATGTGTTTTCAGTGAAGCACCTCAGTTTTCTTTCGAAGCTTCCAAGCAGACTGTAGTTTCCTCTCTTGTATCTGAAGGTGACACACCTATTACCAAAAAGAATGATGATTCCTTTAATCTAGTCAATTTTATGAACAAGAGGCAAGGAAGGAAAATATCCAGATTGCTCAGAAATAAGTCTAGAAAAGATTCTAAAGCTATTTCTCCTATCCAAGTTGAGGATGAAGAATTGGTTACAAATCATGAAGTATCCTCTCGACAACACAATTCTCCGTAGGAACCAATTGAAAAGATCTTTGAAGAAAAAGAGAAGGAGAAAACTAAAACCAATTCCAATATTGAGGTTTGCTTCTGGAAGGAAAAATACTATTCAGTGGTTCCAGTGCTACAGGAAAACATAATTGATTTGGAATTAGAAAATCAACTTCTTAGGTCAGAAAATAAAGCTTTGATCGACAACCAAAGGAGACAAGTTACAGGTTCTAAACATGGTAAAAAGAAAGAAGCAATTAACATTAACTCACCAAGAGTTAATGTTTTCATTAATTCAGAATTTAAGATTGTTCTCAGTAACACTCAGTGATAAAAATGTTTTAGTTATTGGTATGAGTTTAGCATTTTTTTTAGTTTATTTTTTATTTTCGTTAATTATGGTTAATAAAAGAGGAGCTGCATAATTTAAAATTTTGTAGCAACTCTAATTTTTGTTTTGTGTTTTGTTAATTACTGTATTTTCGTATTTTTTGTTTTACACGTGTAAAAGGGATGACCTGAGAACATGGGGAATGGGAAAATTAGTTTCGAGGCAAGATTTTAAAATTAAACATATAGTAGTTTTTTTGTTATTTCTTGTACTTAGTTAATTTAGTTTGGGAAATTAAACGGTTTTGTTATTTTCCCATTCTAAATGGATAACTATTTATGGTTATGGAAGTTAATTTCCGTTTTTGAATTCCTTCAATATAAAATAGTGAAGTAAATACAATTACCTATGGGTTTCAGTTTTTAAAGAAAGAACAAGAACTTATGCACTATTGTACAAGTCTTTGTTTTGATACATTATACTGAATATTTTTGTGACTTTGAATATTAATACAAGCAATCGGTATTTAGTACTGTTACTGGTATCCGAGTGTTCATTTTTTGAAATCAAAGTCTTGTCTGAAGTATGTGTCGATGGCATTACAATTCATTTATTTGATTACTGCTAATAAATTAAATCAATTTCATTTTTTTATTTAACACATCATTTCAATGGTTATTATGTATATGAATTATTGTTGGGATTATGAGTCTATGCTAATTATTTAAACATGTTTATTAATTCATTTTCAATGGTTTTATTAAGACATGTGTTTTGAAGATCTACATCTTTAGAATATTGTTTATCTTAATTTAATTCATATACTATTGGAATTTAGACCTGGGCAATAGATTAGTTTAGTTTTATTTTGCTAAATAGATTTAGTTTGTCTCTTTTGAGTTATTTCTTATTTTAAAAGGAAAAATTAAAATCTCCTCTTGCAGGAGTAAATTTAATTGGAATTGATTTTCTATGTAGATAGTTTAAAAGCTGTGTATATTTATATTTTTAGTTTTTATTTGATAGAAAATAGAATTTTTGTGATTATTTAGCAAATGTATAATTTTTAAGATGTAGTTTAGTTAAAGGTAATTGGACCTAAACCAGTGAGATTCACCATTTTCAATGGAAAGGGATCTAATTGGGATCCTGACCAGGTGAAATTCTGAATGTTGAACATGGTCATATTTGACTATCAACAAGGTGCAAGGATGATGTTAAAGATTTAATTTTCAACTATTTGAGATGATTTCTGCAATGTTATTGTGCTAACATGTCTAGGATGTCATGAACTATTTATGTTGTCTAGATATTACCTTTCACTGTACTCATCTATTATATTTTCTCCTGGGATAAGTTAGAATTAGTTAGATTAGGTTAGTTTCGTTTAGTTATATTAGACTTAGAATTAGTTAGAACTCTTTGGGGGGAAGTTCATTGTGTTTCCCCTTTTTATTCTTTTAATTATGAGCGGTAGCAAGGCCCATAAACTCGCGGGAAATGCTACCCCAAACAAGAGTAGGTCTTATTGGGACCTGCCATCAGGCGTTCTCCCTCATCTGCTTGATAGACCATTTGGACCTGTCAATAGAAATGGTGCTACAAGGAGGGCTAGATGACAAGCTGAGCCAGTGGAGTCATCCTTGTTAATTTTTTGTTTATTAATTTACCTATGGATCCATCCCAAATCCCTTTATGGAGGTGTTTTGTTGGTACTCAGCCTCCCAAAGAATATTTTACATTTCTTTTTTCAACTTAGATTTGATGGCGAGAGTGAAATATTTGCATCTGAACATGCTTTTAAATTTTGGAAGCTTTGTTGTTCTCATAATATCATTGATGGTAATGTCATTTGCAGGCTATTCACTCTCAATTTTGTAGGTTGGATCAAGATTTGGTGTGAGACCTTGTTGGCATCCTCTATTCACACATGGGAACAATTTATGCGTAATTTTTTGCATGCTTTTGAGAACTATGATTTTGATAATTTGTGTGTTGAAATTTTGGAGGTTAAGAAAAACGAAGATGAATCCCTTAAATATTTTGTTATCAAATTTACTCATCTTTTTTGTAAATTTCCTTTGGATGATGGGCCCTCTAACAATGATTTTATTTCCTCTTTAGTTTCTCTTATTAATGAAACACACAAATCAGTGGATGAAGAATCTAAATCATGTTCTAATGTTCCTTTACATGCTAATTTTGATTTAAATGAAAATGTTGAAAATGCTAATGGTTTGGATGGACTTCGTATGTCTAGATATTTATTTAATATGGGGGATATAGATTAGATAGAAAATTATTTTTTGTAAGAAACCTATGTATCATCCCACCACTCCATTCCCCCTTACCTTCCTTGTGACAAAAAATAGACCTCTTCTGTTGTAATTCCAAGTTCAAATTTTTTTGTGGCTGCCCAAGAGGATGGTTTTCATGCTGATAATGAGACACTTCAAGTCACATCGATGGTTATGTCATGATCTCATTATCCTATCTCATCTTTTCCATCACAAGGAATGGAAGAGGAAGCTATGGGGAAAAACTTGAATGCTAATCATTTTGTTAATAAAAAAATTCAAGACATTCATGAAATAAATATTTCCTCACCCACAGATAAAATCTAATTAAATTATGTTTATTTGAATTTTCCTTTTGTTACAAAACTTTCCTATTATAACCAAGATAGATAAAAAAAAATGTGTTCCTATTATTAGTGGATCATTTACTAAAACTTCTTGTTCTAACGATTCATATGATTTTCTCCCCTCTTATAACCATGAATATGTTTTGGAAGAAATTTAAGATTGTCATATTTTGCAGGGGCCAGACAACCATGTTGATCATTTCACCCAACGATGAGAAATAAACATGAAGGACATACCTCTTTTATCTCAACAATCTATTTTTAACTTGGAAGAGAAAAACCATCTTGAGGAAGGATGTACTAATTGTGAAACCACACCTAATGCAGAGCCCACTAATTCACAAGCAATCACAAATGTGCTTAAGGAGGAGGAACTACCACTCAGGGAGTCACTTTCTAAAAAAATTTACAGTTCTAGAGAAGCATTTAATTCTCTTAATTCTTCCACTTATTACCACTTGTATTCTGATCTGTTTAATCATGTAACTTTGCAGAGAGATACTCATGGTCCTATTCAAATAGATTAAATGGGGATAAACCATGTTGCAGTACTTGATGGTGGCGATGTGCATTTGGAAGATAAAGAGAATAAGGCCTCCTCTCATGAACTAATTATAACCGAGCCTTATTATCCTTGTCCATGGGATGAAGAGAATTATGTAGCAAATGTGTATCAAAGGATGTCTTTTTTTTCTCTTTTTCATTTTTTATCAATAAAGAATCTTCATGTTCAAGTAGCCCTCTAATTAATGTTGTTGATACTAGTGGATCTCACCTTTGTCTTGAAATTACCTCTCATGCCATGGTGGATGCTAGTCTATGTAGATAATTTGTTTCCACTAATTTGTATCAAGTTAATGGTTACTTGAAGTGTGAGTCCAGGGAGACTTTCTAGGATTATGAGGAAATTTGATCTATGCCGATGGTTATTTCAGGCCCTTATTCTTTTGGTTTGTCTCCGAGGACAAACAATTTCATTATCTCAAAGGTTCTTTCACCGAGAACACCTCACATGTCTTCTATGCACGATTCTCATTTGGTATGCTACTTTCCATTGAACTCCTTCCATCAATTCTATGATAGAAATAAAATATTTTACAATAGAATTGAAGAATGGTTGGAGAGATCTTACTTGGAATGATTTCCCATCAATTATCATTGTCATATATTTAATATGGTGAATATATTTTATCATGCTTTAATTTTTCCTACTTTTAGTCGATTCTTATTCTAATCTCTATCACTAATACTATGTCTTGAACATATGTTTGCAGGATTGGGATTACAAGGATGGCTACACTGGCATTATGACTTTACATCACTCATGTTTCATCCATTGTAGTGTAGAATAGGAGTAGGGTAGAATAGGATAGTGTCTTTTATTTTTGTAGTTTGGCTTTTCTTTCTAGTTTTTTATTTGTTTTCAGCTTGGTTTTTCTTTCCAATACTATCGGTTGACCAATAAATGAATTCTCAGAAGAGGTGTAAAGAAATATAATTTTTACACACTAATATTCCCTTGATTGGATTTTTAAATTTAAGTTTGATATAGGAAAATTTACTTCATCTCATTCTCAAATTTCCTATGCGCTCAGTAATTTTTAGATCACTAATTTTTATGCATGATCACTATGGAAAATATCTTTGAAGAATTTTTTCATTTCACAAGTGGGATATCTTAAATTAGATTACTAGTTCACCCTTCTTGTGGTGAGAATCGACACTAATGGCCCCACACTCATACAACTCTCACTTAGAATATTTTGGTTTGATTGAGATTCTTTTTATAGTGATTGATCGTATTATCTCATACTCAGTAAATATAAATATTGACGATTAAATTCAGCTCATATGAGATCAAGTCCACTCCAACTCCTATGAGATCAAGTCCACTCCAACTCCTCGTAATTTCCTTGGACAAATATTTTATCATGGTTTTGGAGTTATCCAAATGGTTTCTTTCCATTTGACTTTTATTTGATCATTTTCAGCCAACATGAATTTTCTGCATAAATGTTTTTTTCCTTGAATAATGGGCTTTGCTGATTTTTCATTTCTTTTGAGTTTTATTTTTTATTTTAATCACTTGTAGTTTTACTTTTTGGGCATTGGCTGCAATTGTCCCATGCTCTCTTCAATGGGTATTTTAAGTACAAGTCCACTTTCTACGGTATAGCTTTATTCACCCAAGCTTCCTCTTTTATACAATAACAAGAGGTGTTCTTTCAGGATGCCTAGAAACACATTTGTAACATTCTGGACATCGTGGTTATTTAAATATTTTGTTGATATATTTTTTTGAAAATTGCTTGGGAACACTTCATTTTATCCCCAATCCAATAATTGACCAAATACTCAATCTTAGCACTACCAATTCAATACGTTTTCAATCACATTTTTATAACTAATGTTTGTTGATGGATTGGTACCTTCAGAAGATGGATGGGATTCAAGTCTTAGTCTTTTTTTCCTAATTTGATTAATTATGATTTCAGGAACATGACATTGTGTCCAGAAATCCAAATCTTACAACAATCAAGACACTAAAAGTATATTGTTGAAGAAAATATTATGGGAATTCACCTAGTACTTATCTCTCAAGAAGAAGGTTGTGATATTTGATTGAATGGATAGCAGATGAATACCTAATCATTGCACTGGTATTTACATAGAGTTTTATGAAAACCCATTTAATTTAATTTTACATTAGCTTAGAATGATTTTCTTAGGATTAGTTTTAATTTTCTTTTAGTTTTAAGTTTCATTTTAATAAGTTAGTCATTTGAGAGGAGGATTTCTTTCCAAACTTCCCGAGAGATGATCACAATGTTCTCTTTTGTATGCAGGTCGAGAAAATGATTTGTCCAACCAACAACTTAGAATATTTTTTCTTGAAATGAAGGCAACTTAGGGAAGTGTTAATCTGAACGTGGTTGATCAGATTCCTTTGTGACACTTTTTGTCAACCCAAATTGCCAACAAATCAACAATTGATCAGAATTATAGTCTCATTTATTTACTCACATATTTGTTTTATGATATAGTTGATATTTGGAGTTATTTCCACGACTATTTTGATGACCTCCATAATTATGATTTTCCTCTTTGCTTTATCAAATTGAATTATTAGGATCTATATGAGTAATGATTATCTTTTGTAGCAAAGAGAAAATGGCGGTTTGGTGAAAATTTTGAAATGTGTATTCTGTTGAAAATTAATTGTTTTCAAAATTGCAATGGAATTGCTTATGTCAAGAAATCTTAAGAGCTTATGAGTTTGTGGAATGTGCCATGTAATTAGTTGTTGAAAATATATTTTCATTGACCATCTACATTAACCCATGTTTCTTGATTCTCATAATTATTTTGCTGCACTAAATGAAAGGAAAATTGTATGTGACAATTGAATTAGAGAATTGTGTTGCAAATATTCCCCCTATATCATCAATTCTTGTGCTCTAATTTGTTTTCATTTCAGATAAGAAATTATGGAAGTTTCTTTTTTGTTGGGTTTAATGTTGAATGGGTAACATTTCTTGACTAGTTATTTCCCTTGGCCTATTTTTCGAGTTTTCACTGAAAACACTCTCACTGTTGTTGCACCAGATTTGTTACTTGTTGTTGGGTTTTCTTCTTATTTTTCAGTCAGTTTTCTTTCCTTTTTGATGATAGATAGTTTAACTTTAAATTCCTTTCAGTTTGATTTTCTTTTTCAGGAATTTGATTTCTAATTTAAGGCATGTTTTTTTATTGTAAATAGTTCTTCCATATTTTGATTTGATTGTTGGTATTTCCCCTGAGTTGATTTGACTCTTATCCTACCTTGAGGATTGTTCTTTAAATTTTGGCGATGGGTTGGTCAATTCCGGTCATATACTGAAGAAACCTTTTACAAGTCATATGATGCATGAGATTTTCTATCTGAATGAACATTTATAAAGTTCTCAACTATAGGTATAGACTGGTAGTTGTGGTGGAACACATGTTCCTATTGACCATACAATGATAATCCAATAGTATAGGAAAGTGTCTATCCACTCTTTTCTTTGAGCTCCATCCACTTCACATTGATAAAATGGCCAATACTATGATAGTTTTTGGGGATACCTATGGGTTAAACTAAAATCCATAACATCTACTTAGCAAATCAAAGCAACTATCATATCACCATGCTTCCTTCACATCTTATGTGCATATGCATATCTATATCTAAAATCTAAAAGGGTGAGCATTTTATGAAATAAAAAAGGAAGTTGAAAGCACTATTAAAAGTGTGGGAAGTACAAGTAAACCTATAAGGGCTATGGACGCCTGTTAGCAGTGGGGCTATGCTTGTATGGTACTGAGGCAACTTCGTCGGGGCTATAGATGCTCACTGGCAGCGAAGCAATGTCGGGAAAAGAGAGATGAGGAACACACTTAGGTAGATGCTTGCTTGTTTTAAAATTGAAAACCCATGGTTAAACCAAAACTAATTTGAAGTGTTCAACCAGTAACAAAACTTTTCTCATTATTTGGCTCTTTGAAAAGGGTGTTTTTTTTTTCCTCACAAAAATTAGTAATTTTATTCATCAAAGAGAACCAAATTACATACACAGGTGCATGAAGCACTCCCCAAAAATGGGTAAAAGAGCAAAAAATGAATACAACAATAACTGAGTAAAACCAACAACAAAAAGATACGCCATAATTGCACACCCAAGAAAGGACCTAAAAGTGCAGATCCATAGATCCACACTGCATGCCCAAAAGATGGACCTCAAATCTCCAACCCAACCTCCAAAGAGTATAATACCTAGAAATCGTTGCACCAAACATAAAATCCCAAGTCCAGAGACTAAAAACCAATCCACCAAAGCTCCAAAGGAGAGAGGCACTGATAGGAAGAAACCCTATCAGGTTCAAGAGGCAAATAACCTCCCATCATGATAGTAACCAAAGTATATGTTGGTCCAGCAGACCAATGGTCATGTGAAAAAATGAAGCACCAGATCCAGCCCCTAATCGATGCAGGAAAGGTGGGGAGCCCAAAGGGGCAAATCCACCAGAAAAGAAAACAAGCATTCCAAGCCCAAAGAAGGATTCATCGTCACTGAAAGAGGTGGGGGAAAAGATGAGCAGCCCACAGGGGCATATCCACCAGAAAACCAGAGGGAAATCACCCTAACCAGCTAAAGACTGTGCAAACGGAGCACGAGTCACACGTCGTCATGGGAAAGCAGAGTCAAGCACCTATGGGAGGGGAAGCGATTGGGGAAACCCTATCTGCCTCCCCCACTGTTCTACCCTTTGTCCTGCCAATTTGTAAGGTTTCATGGCCGAGAGAACCTTCCATTCGAACCCTAGCTACACAAAAACCACTTTTATTTGAAAAGGATGTGTTAAATTACAAGTACTAGAAATATTGGGTTATATCTTTTAGAATTTTGGCATCACTATGGTACCCATGATTATTGAAAATTTATCTGCAGTTTTTTGAACTTATATTTAAAACTCAAATCTGAAGTATAATCCCTACACTCCTATTGACAAATATAACTGGTTCTTTCAGTATGTCGCCATTTGTTGTGGCCACAACAAACCCCCTTTTTACTTTTTCTTTTACAAGCGAAAGGAAAAGGGTCCCCTACTAAAGTTTTGATCCTATTGCCTAATCCTCTACTGTTGGAGCCTATGTTATTTCTTTGCCTACCTCGAGGGAGTTTGGGGGTTTGATATTGGTTGATGATTATCTTTGATAGTGGTTGATTACCTCTTTTAATATTAGAATTTTGGATGTCTTCATGACTCTTATGTGACTGTATGGTTCGATGATCTAACACATGTCTTGAATGAGTTTGATGTGGGTTACTAATATTTTTTCCAAGTTACTTATTCAAAGTCTACATACTTGCACTAGCATGTGGTTCCTAACATCTTCATATTTATACTTTCATATATTGTACAACTCTTAACTTGAATCATGAGGTCCCTAATACTTTGTATGTGTCAAATATTAGGTGCATGAAGCTATCATGATAGTTATTTAATCCAGATCATAGATGATTACCTTCGAAAAACCTCTCCTCCTCATTTTCTTCACTTTTAGTACTTGTTCATAAATTTTCTTAAAGGAAAGGAAATATTATGTTTCTCATGTATTGGTGAATGTCCTCTTAATCACATAATTGATGTCATCTCATTTTGTGGTTGCAGGAACAAGTTAACATGATATCATTTCTTCACGATTTCTCCAGCCTTGAAATGCATGTGGGGGAATCCTTTGATCTTCTTCTGCTTTTAGCCTTCCCTTTCTTTATTTGATCACTCCCTCTCTTTTCTTCTATTATTATCTCTAATTAAACCTCTTAGTTGGATTATGCTATTCGATAGCTTTCCAATGAATGTAATCGTACTTATTCATGTACTCCCAGTATTCCAACCACTTTCATTGATTACGATGTCGTCAATCCTTCTCGTCGTCGGAGCTTCCTACTCCCTAGCACTTGGACTCTCTTGAATCCATCCTTTGACAACGATGCCACCTATCATCTGTCATCGTCAGATCTATATTCACTCATGGTTTTCAACCACCCTGACTCCACTCCCTGAGGATGACAGATACAATGGCTCTCGGGAGCCAGAGATCAATGGTCCCTATCCCCTGGGTGACTCAATTTAGCCGGCAGTTAGCCACCCCCATCCTCGCTCAATTTCCATGCTAGCATCCTTAGATACGTGGAACTTCCACAACCTGTCACCCACATTACATGTGCACCCATACTCAGTTTGACACGTGGAATGACAAGGATATACATGTTATAGCCCTAAAATTCCCTACTCATGCATACATGGCCTTGGCCTTCTTACTTCCATATTTTTCCAAAGCACTGCTGAGAATCTCTTCTTAAAAAACCATTTTTTTAGAAGATGTACGTGCCCTATACTGTTACAGACCACATACATACACTTGTTTCACCACTACATCTAGCGTACATATGCTTGCTGCACCACTACAATCCGCGTATGCTTGCAAAAGTTGTAAAAATTAAAAAGTTGCAAGGAATTCGTGGAAATTCATAGGCTATTGGAAGTTTCCCAACTAATCCACCTGCTATATCCCATCACCCAACTGAATAACCATCCTTTTTTCATATAAAAGAAGGTGTTGGGGTCTCATTTCACATTCAAGCATAAGAACAGTGAAACTCTTCCCAATTTCACTTCCCCTCCTTGCCCAATATTTTTCTTCCTTTTGTGAGATATTGCCTCAGCGTTCCCTCATCAACCCCTTCTTCCTCCATTCAACCCATTCCCTTCCATTGAGGTGATTAGAAGGTTGAGAAAAGAATTCCATTCAAGGTGCACTTGGAGCATGGTAAAGAGGATCCCAGACCAAGTTTGTGGAATGGTGGCCGACACGGATTGTAAGTTTCAGTCTTTGTATGATGAATAAAAGAATCACATTTTCTTGTCCCAAATGATGATGTTTTTATGTATTTTCATTGATTTATACTTAACATTTAATATCTAACCCTAACTCATGAATAGAATATCATGCTTGTAGTCCTTGTTTTCTTATCTTTGGATGCAGGTCAGCCTTTGGAGGAGACATGCAGTCATTGGAACTACCAAGCTTGAGGAGATCATCACTAGATGTGGGATCAAAGGTATAGTTACCTGATCTCTTCTCTTGTTTCTTTAGTTTTTTTTGTTTTGGTATGTTTGGGGTAGAATAGAGAATTGATTAACTTTTAGATGGTTATTTGCTTTGTCTACATCTTAAACCCTGGTGTAATTAAAGGGGGGTTTTCCCGTTAGCAGAAATTGCGACCATACTGGGGATTGCCTATAGGGTTTTTTAGGGGATTTTGGGTTGTTTGATTGGTTTGTTTTCCTTTCAAGTTTCTTTCAAGTTTTTTGAGTCTTTCAAGGGATTATGGTCACCTCCAAGGTGCATACCAGTTGTTTGTGCCCTGTAATATTGTCTGGTCTTTTCATTTTTTGAAGAGATACAAAGATGTGTGCGCCATGTCTTGGGTTAGCCTGCTTACATACGTGCTCTGCACAATAAACAACTCACGTACATACACAGGATGCTAAAAGTTGAGTTTACAAAGACTTAGTTACAAGCTTTGCTTTTGAATTCGAAGTAATTTTGCTTTCAAGTGCTTTAATTTTATCCTCCTTTTCATCTCTTCATAACACCATTATTTTCACTATCGTACCTTATGAGTAAATCAAGCCTTCAAAAATAACGCTTAATCTAAAATACATTAGAATTTCCTGTTTGTAGGGTTCACAAACTAGTTTAGGGTTTTAGGGTCTTGAATTAGGTTAGGAGAGGAAACTCTTCAAGGCTATTAAATCAAATAATGGATTTTGAGTTAGGGAGGGCTTAAGTCCAATCTTGTAAAATTTAGCCAGGACCCCCCTCTAACACAAGGGATAAACACGAGGTTGCATGAGGAGAGGCAGCGGAGATAACCGCTCCAAAGCCAGACTGAACGTAGTGGGGAACGTATATTGAGGGTCTGTCTTGGGAATAATACCGACTGCATTTGCCTACAGAGATTCGTGGACCTCGAATCTGTTCGATATCCTCTGTTGTATTCCAAACCATTTTCTTTAGATACCCTTGATAGGCTTCAGACTTGTTATCCTTCTCCTTATGATCTGCCTGACTGTCTACTATACCCGCCTAGTGACTGACTGTGAGATGGAAACCTAATTGCCCGTATTCTAGGAACTTACACGAGTGACTACGGGGGTACACCGCGGTACCTGGGGCAGATGTTGGGTCACACTTCGTAGAGTATACCTGGAGGGTGCTTCCGTGTTCGAGTTACACTTGCACCAGTTAGTTTCTCTAGTGTTGATTGGCATAACTGTCCTTCCTACTAGATAGTCGACTGCTTGATTTTTCTTTAGGAAACTTTTTAGAGTGTGCTTGATGTTTAAATGCTAGTTAAACCTTACTATGTTAGTTGATCATTTCACAAGGTGGAATATCAAGAGCTCCATTGGTCATGAAGGCTTTAGGGCCTATCGTCTGTTACATTGGATCCACCTCCACCACCATTACGGTGAAGACTTGAACAAGAAGGGTCGTTCGAAGAAATCGGGCTGCAAGAAACTTTGCCCAAGCCTACTCCGCGAGGAGAGTAGTCAACTCCAGAGGAACCTACCATTTTTTACCTTGAGGCAGAGGCTCTAAGGCCAGATAACCCTCCGATTACTGACTTGTCGGCGCTAATTTTGATTCATGTTGTTCCCCCTGAGGTGACACCTTCTGAGCGCCAACTAGTCCTACAAGTGACAATGGAAGCAAATGCTTCAACTTCGTCCGGGAGTCTTCATACTCTTGTTATGGATACTACCGTAGGGGGAATCCTACCTCCTCTCCCACCCTCACCAATCAGGACCACAATGGTCTCAACTTCCTCAACTTAGGACAGTGTTGTAATACTGGTATTCGCTTCGACCACCACTTTGTTTACTCAGAGTACGACGAGCCCTCCCTTCTCATATGGGATGCATAGATTTGATTCAAACTTGGTTCTTACTTACTCTACATTATAGACCATGGGTCTAGGGGCAGGGAGATGAAACGCTCATGTGCAAGGGTCAACCAGGGGTGCTTCTGTCCCTTTTAATTCTATCCCTTATGGAGGGGGTCATATAACTCCTCCTTCCCCTTCGCTCGGTGGTGATTTTCAGTAGCCAATCGAGCCAAATGTTAATTATAGCTTGTTTGGTGGAGGAATTTTAGGACCTTCGTCTTATACAATGTCAATGGAATCTTTTCCGTTCTCTTTGTTTGGCGCGTTTGGGAATAATGATTTTTATTCAACTGTTGTCTCGGCTGGGGGAAACCCTAGTTTTGGTCAACAGAACCCGGTGCAGGGCACTATTCCTTCATGAGCAACGACTAGACTTTTCTCCACACAGGGTCTTTGGAATCCTTTGCAGGGTTTAGTTCCCTCGCAAGGGATATCGATCAGGGGCAACCCATTCCATGCTCAATGGAACCCCAGGTAGGGCTCTGTATCCATGCCCGTCAGATCAGCCGGGGCATCCCCTTCCAAAGTCCTTGGAACACAATGTAGGGAGAAATCCCCGCACAAGTTATGTCGTCCAGTCACGGAAGTCAGTCGATGATACCCCATAAACGTAGTTTCCCTATGCTAGTCAAGGCCATGATTTTTACCAAAACTCTGGCCAGCGGTCCAACTTTTCTTGGCAACTTGGTGCGAGTCAAACTCCAGGACCCCCTTTTCCTGTAAATAGTTCACAACCAGAACTACCATTTCTGGCAACTCTACATCTGCCAAACTTGTCAATATTACTGAATGACCCAATTTGTCATGATCTGTGTTGGCCCCCATGTCGACTAAGTTTCCCTTAGATATCCCAAAATATGAAGGCAAGCTTGACGAAGATCCAAGAGATCATGTGACGACTTTTCATTTATGGTGCTCTTCAAACTCACTGAGGGACGACTCCGTCTAGTTGCACCTTTTTCAATGCACTCTTATAGGGGGTGCTTCAAAATGGTACATTGAGCTCGATCGCTCGAGTTACTCTTACTTCAATGACTTGGCAATGGTTTTATTGAACCATTTCCAGTTACTTGTGAGATACGATGCCGACACCGAATTGTTGTCCAACTTTGAGCAAACCAAGGTCGACCACATATCTGATCATATCCGAGAATGGCGGTGTCAAAAGAGATTAATTAAGGTCCAGGTCCCTCCTGCTTTCTTTATTGAGTGGTTCCTGAAGTCTTTGGTGCCCTGCATATCCAAGGATGTAGCGACTTCTAGAGTGTTTTCGAAAGAGGAGGCAATTATGAGAGCACAACATATTGAACTAATCTACTCTTAGTCTAGCATGCTCTACAATATTTTTCCACATGCGTCGTTGTCTATTCTCGATAAGGCCAAGAAAAAGTATGGACCCCATGCTGACGGTATCATAGGCTCAACGCAAAACAAGTCCACAGACATGTTGTCGAATCAGTGGCAAAAATTGTCAACACAACAGACTATGGCTAGTGAGACTTCCAGTTCAGTTGTTCCCCCTACCCAGACGTTGGACATACACAATGTGCAGTTGAAAAAACCTAAGGTCAACCAACAGCCTGAGGGAAAGAAGAAACAACGGAATAAGAAGGGTAAAGTGGATAAAAAGGCTACCAATAATGTTGGCAGGGGAAAATGGAGAAAAATAAGTCGAAGTATCTGTGTAACCTTTGCATGGAAGACCACCCAACTCATTTGTTCCCTCGGCTTGAAGAAGATCAGAAGATATTGGCACAGGAACAACCTGTTGTGGTGAAGAACCCTTTTCCACAAGGGAAAAACATGGCTTAGGATTCAGCATCCTTGAGCGTGGCAGGGGGCATTCAGGGACTCCTCGCACCTACCAACAACAAATCGATCGCAAATATTTACAAGATGAATGTTGAAGCTAATATAGTGACCAAGGATCGAGATTATAGAATGTCGAAATCTTTCAAAAAGGGAAAAGAAGTTATGAACCCACCGACTCCTCTATAGATTGAGAAGGCGGTGAGCAAAACGATGACTCGCATCCCAAAAGGTGCATTTAAGAACGATTCTCATAATCCAAATGCAACGGTCGCCCAGAACAACTTTGTTGTGGAAGATTTGGCATAGACCCCTTGCGTGATGTCTACTTTGGAAGTCCTCTAGAGTTTCCCTTCATAGAGAAAATATTTGTTATATGCCTTGGGATCGACAAAGACTTGTAACTCGGGAGTGATCATTTTTTATTCAATCGACTTGAAATCCCATCTTCCCTACCACATTTTGTTTCATATAGTAGTGGATTACACCAATAAATATTTTACTCGGAACATTTTTTGTACGGTGGTTAATGAGGGTGCCTTGACTTGCGTGAAGTCGTTGGCATGTTGGAAGGCCATTGGCCAGCTTAGATTGTCTCTGTCTCCTATGTTGCTTACGACGTTTGATGGTCAGTCATTCAGACCACATGGAATCATTCATTATTTCCTCGTGTAGTTGGGAGGAAAAACTGTGTGTGTCAAAGTTGAAGTGGTCAATGCACCTCTCGACTACAACATGTTGTTAGGAAGGAGTTGGACTTATGCGATGCATGTAGTGGTTGCTACAGTTTTTTGGGTCTTGTGTTTTCCGCATGAGGGCCAGATTGTGACCATTGACCAATTGTCTTTCTCCCATCCTAACCCTTCATCTGGGGCTTCCACGGTCTCAATGATTGATAATCTGCAGGCCATAATTGTCAACTTAGGTGATGGTTTGTTTATGTCATTGATGGGAAATTTTGATTACCTACCACCATATGGAATTTTCAATCTTATATCGGTTGTTCCCGACCATCCTAGGGCTGCAATTATACAAGTGTCTTCATTTCGAATGAGTTGCTTTAATGATCCATGGAATTTACCTTCCCCATCAGCCTCAATGGAAGGGACATGGCTTCCTGGCATGGCCATGCCCTTGTCCATGGTTGAGGTTGCATACAACATTGTCTAGCAAACTTTGGCCAACCTTGATCCGACTCCCCCCTAGGAGTTAGATCTAGTTCTCGTGCCTATTTGGGCTCAAGGTTTTCTTGCCACTTAAGATCCTTTAGATCTGGTCTTTCCCTCTGACGAGGCGATTCTCGAGGCAATGACTAGTTTCGATAGACCTTGGGATGATCTACATCATATATCTCCCTTCCTTCTCGAGTTAAGGAGAATAGAGGCGGGGGAATTTGTTTCAACCATGAATGGAGATAATTCTTGTCCTATCAATCCTCTGACTATGTACAAAGTTTATGTTGAGGGTAACATGGAAAGCATCGCTACAGCGATTCCAATAGACATCTCCAAAACCCTTGGCATTGTGGAGAATGTTTTTGTCTGAGTGGACTGCTCCCCTGAAGAGATTTGAACTTACACTGAGTTATTCAAGGAATTCCACAACGTTTTTGCCTGGTCTTACGAGGAAATTCCTGCATTGACCCACGAATCGTCAAGCATGAAATTACGACTTGTCCTGATGCCAAACTGGTTTGAAAAAAGCTTCATATGGTAAATCCTCTAAAAGCGGTAGCAATTAAGGTAGAAGTAGAAAAACTTCTCAAAGTCAGTTTTATCTACCCTATGCAGTTGATGGAATGGGTGTCAAACCCGATTCCATTGAACAAGAAATGGGGCACGATTCGCGTGTGCATGGACTTCCATGATTTGAATAAGGCCTATTTGAAAGACAATTTTCCCACCCCGTTCATTGATCCGATTGTCGATGAATGTGCTGGCTACGAGGTATTTTCATTCATGGATGGTTTCTCAGGATACAATCAGATTCAAATCAAACCCGAGGACCGACACAAAACAATTTTTATTTGTCCTTAGGGCATGTTCGCGTATCGTAAGATGCCTTTTGGCTTGAATAATGTTGGAGCCACATTTCAATGGGCCATGTCATTTTATTTTCACGACCTTAGACACATAGTCAAAGCGTATCTTGATGATCTGGAATCATGCTCTCGCAAGAGATCTGATCATCCCGCTCATCTTCAACTAATATTTGAATGATGTTGCTACTATCGGATTCGCTTGAATCCTAATAAGTGAATTTTGTACGTGACATCAGGTCATCTCTTAGGTTTTATTGTTTCAACAACAAGGATCATGGTCGATCCTCTCAAGGTTGAGGCAATAGTTCAATTGCCTCCCCTGTGCACGATACCCTAGCTTCAGAGCTTACATGGGAAATCCAATTTTCTTCGGATTTTTGTCACAAATTACACCGAGATCACTGAAGGGCATATGTGTCTCTTGAAAAAGAGAGTCCATTCTATTGGGATGAAGCTGCTCACTGCACCTTTGAAGCATTGAAATGCGCCCTGATGTCTGCCCCTCTACTCCAGCCTCCTGATTATAAAAAATATTTCTTATTGTATTTGGATACTGCAGAGTCAACCAACAACATGGTATTGGTTCAAGAAGATGATATGCTCGAAGAGTATGTTATATATTACCTTAGTTGAGGCCTGTTTGGGCCGAAACACAACTATTCTCATGTTGAGAATCTTGCTTTGGCGGAAGTTCATGTTGTCCAACGGTTCCATCACTACATTTTGCTTTGCAAGACCATTGTCATTGCCGTCGTGAACACTTTTCAATATGTGTTAACACAATGGGTCATTGGCAGAAAGATCGATAGATGGATAGTCATCTTATAGGAGTTTGACTTGGAATTTGTTTCTGGGAAATCCAAAAAGTCATTGGTCTTTTCCAAACTTATTTCAGAACTTCGAGTCGAGTGTAGTGATATCACGCCCGAAGAATCACCTATCAAAGGAGATGTTTTTCTAATTGCATCTTTGGACCCCTAGTATGGAGATATACTAGTCTATCTCCAGATTTTGAAGTGCCCCGCTTCTACTTCACGTGATGAGCGTCGATGAATTTGACATCAAGCACGAAACTATCTTATACTCGATAAAACTTTGTATCATCGATGCATGGATTGCATTCTTCATTGATGTCTTATCCATAAATAAGCAGAGGTCGTTTTAAGTGACTGTCACACTAGAGCATGTGGCATTCATTTGTCTGGGTTGGAAACAACCCAAAATATTATACATCTAGGTTACTTTTGGCCCTCGTTAATCATTGATTGTGTTGAGGTGGTCAAGACGTGCCACCCATGCCAGATCTTCTGTCAGAAGATGTTGGCACATCATGTTCCTATGTTTCATGTCATTGTTGTTGGTCCTTTCACCAAGTGAGAGATTGAATTCACTACATGTCACCTGGCTTCAGCCAGGGGGCATCATTACATCATCATAGAAGTAGACTACTTCACAAATTGGGTCGGAGCTATGCCAATGTTTAACAATGATGGTGAAACAACGACTCTTTTCCTTTTTAATCAGATAGTAGCAAGGTTCAATATCCTGAAGAAGATTATCACTAACCATGGCAGTCACTTCCAAAACAAAATGATGATTGATTTAATTTTGAACCTTGGGTTTAGATAAGAAAATTCGTCACCTTATTACCCGCAAGTGAATGGTCAGGTTGAAGGTGTGAATAAGTCTCTCAAGACTAGTCTTCAGCAGATGATCAATTCTGCCAAGTCAAATTGGAATTTGAGGTTGTACTCATCATTGTGGGCCTACCGAATGTCTGTGAAGACTGCCACCGGTTTCTTACCTATTGAGTATCTGATTCCTTCTTTAAAGTTGGCAGTGGAATTATTGTTGGACACTTCACCACTTGAGGAACACCTACTATATCTCGAGCAACTCTATGAGAAGTGTCGTGATGCAGCCTCGACCAATCAGGCTCATAAGAAACAAGTCAAGTGTCAGTATGATCGGTCCATCCATCCTTGGATTTTCTCTGAAGGATATCTTGTCTTGGTCTATGATCAATACAAAGATCCCTTGGGGGTAGGAAAGTTCAAACCCATGTGGTTCATACCATTCATTGTGAAAGACGTATTGAAGAAGGTCGCTTACCGTCTAGCTGATTTTGAAGGAAATGCCTTGGCAAAGACTAGAAATGGGCTCTACCTCAAGAAATATTACTCTTAGGTTGGTCACCTGGGCGACTTATTGTACATATGTATATCTTCTTATATTGTTTTTGTATTTTTTGTTTTGTGGACGTGTAGTTATTTATGTCTTCTTTTTCACTGTGGCAGATGTCAAGTGAGTCGGAGGTGTATTTTGGGTTCGCAGACAGTGTTAGCTGACACACTCAGAGGCTTGCTTCTGCAACTTGGATGATTTTCACACCTGGAGGCCAGCTGCTATCTTCCAAAGGTATTTGTCTAGGTTATGCTACAAACAATGTTTTCAAATACAATGCAGTGATAGAATTGCTTCGTGACACTTTGTCACGTGACATTTCTCACCTCCGGATCTACTTAGATGCTTAGTTGGTTGTGTCCCAGTTAAATGGAGTTTACCATGTTTATGATCCCACTTTGCACCGACCTTTCCTTAGGGTACGTCTCTTAGAATGTTACTTCAATTACATTACGTATATCCATGTTCCTAGGATATTTAACCATATGACAAATACTCTAGCTAATCAAATATTAGATTGACATGTTGCACACACATAAAAAGAAAAGCACACACATACATACATTTGCAAAAGATGTAATCCATAAGACAAAAAAGATGTANATATATATATATATATATATATATATATATATATATATATATATATATATATATATATATATATATCTCAAAAATAGTGTCATGAGTACATAAGTGGGCGTAAACACCTCAAAAAATAGTGTTCAGTATACATCGTTGGGCTTATGCCCTAAAAAATACATGTACAAAAAGTTCCCTCAGTACATCAAAGGTCTATCCTATCTAAGCATGGGGCCTATTGGCCCTGCCATAATGCACAACGACGTTGGCCAAACGTCGGAATAGTTGGACCCATGTCTGTGGCACCTCTACTATGTGAGGTTGCATAGAAGGCGAAAGATCCTCGATCTCAACCATGGGTACGGTGCGAGTGAGCACAATGAGGTTGTGCTCCACTCGTCTCAAAATTCTCTCAGCCTCTCTGGCTGGAGGTCCCCCTACATCTGCTTGTCCTTCGGCTACTATTGGTTCTGCCTCTGGTCGAGGACATCACCGAGTCCTCACAAAGTCCACTGGGTGCACTGGTCCCACATATGTACATATTAGATACACAAGAGTCAGCACTCTATACACATATAAAAATGATATATATAAAAACAATTAAAAAAAATTAAATAACTTTAAAAGCATGTTACCTATCTCGCTTCCCTCATCACCGAGAGTCATGGGCATGCCCGGGTCTCTGGAGAAGTCGATCTCAACGTAAGGGCAATCCTTGATCACCAGAATCTGTCATGCCCACTAGTCAAAGAACTTGTCATCAAAGGCATCTATGGTACTCCCTCCACCCTATCGTGGCAAAAATTATGCCCACCTGCATACTGCTGGGAAGGAGGCCACATGCCCCCGTACTGTCTCTCTGTGACTAAGACTAGGTACCCTGTCAAAGAAAAAGGAACATGGAATTGTACCAAACCTGAAGTTCTTGTTGGTACGTTGTTGACACTTTGTCAGGTGTCTCTTCATGCACATCAACATGGTCGTACTCTAGTAAAAACTATGTACCTCTTGACACTGAATGGCACAATGTGTGTGTGCCCGGGAGGCCTAATGCAGGGCTGCAGATCTAGTAATCCTCCCAATCAGTAGCAATATCACTCACAAAGACAAACTAGTGATCTTATGAATCGACACCTGAGAACCAACCTTCTCAGTGTCGGCCTCACAGTACATCCACATATAATCCTCGATGTTGAAAGGCCCAGGGAGAAATGTCCTCAGATTGACCAGTCCCCCTCTCCTCGAGAAGCCAATCAAGAAGTAAATCTCCTCTATCATGGGATTCAATGATTGACCCTCTAGCATGAATGCCTCTACATTTGGGTGCCAATAATCCACAAGAGCATTGAGTAATCTGGGTTGTTCCCTCATAAATGGACACTGGAAGAAATTCCATAGCCCACACTATTTTAGTGCGATGATGGATGTAGGGTCATCTTCGAACAAAATGTCAATATCCTCATCCTCCCTCTCCCTCTAATGGACATACATCTTGTTTCATGGAAAAATGGAGGAAGTTTAGTACTTGAATTTTTATTTTTTCCAAACTTGCAAAGGTGTACGTGAGTTGTATTGGCCAGAGTCGTGTATGTACGTGGGAAGATTGTTTTTTTCCTAAGTACATATGTGGGTTGTCCTTGGAAATCCCACGTACACGCAGGGCTACACTTTTTAGGAGAGTGTGCCCCCTCAAAAAATAAAAATAATGCATAATTGAAGTATGGAAATGCAAGAGGGATGGATTTGTACTTACTTGGTCCAAGTAGAAGGTCGTTTCGTCCACTGAAGCTCCTAGAATCCACTCTTTTAGTGAAGGGTTTTTTTTCCTTTTGGTTAATTTTCGAAATGCAATGGTAAAATTAGCTGTCAGCTTCTATTTATAGACTTTTTTGGCCTTTTTTGCCGCTTTTTGACCCCCTTTGTCATTTTTCCTGGCTTGGTGATCACTTGATTTCGTTTCTAAGTTTCTTATTGGACGTTCCAGTACTCTTTTCGTTTTGGTTTGGTAATTTTTTGGGGATGGGTCACTTTTTAGTATCCTTTGGTAAAAGTCATTTTTTCCAACTTTTTGCATATAAGTTAGATTTTGTCTCCACTTTATACATCTCATTGTCTTTTCCACTTTGTCATAGGATCGACCCCACCAAAGTACGACACATAACCTTCATTGTTGCTCTAGAAGTATTGTAATTAGGTGGTAGAGACTACCTTTACATGGATGCCCTAGGTAGATCCTTGTTGCATTTTCACATCCATGTTGTTAGTAATGACTATAGGCTTGGGAGTCCTTACTAGTCATGTCATGATTATGAGATTAAGCCTCATTCATTTTATGTACCATTATTTTTGGCCTTTCCCTTAGGACTCCCAAATGAGCACGCTTTGTTGTCTTTCAAGCTTGCTTTAAAATTTGAAAGCAACATCTGATGAGACAGTATTTATTCTTTTCGATCTTGTCTAGATTAACTGAGAAAAGTAACCCCCCTGGAGTCTTCTTTAAGTCCTTTTCAGACTCTCTAAAAATGAAAATATTTTCGAGTGATCTTGTTTCCCTTCACACTCTCCAAACTCAAATTTGAAGGCACATCTGTCCGACGGTAGTTTACTCCTTTTTCAGTCCAGACGACTAATTTTACGAATAAAGGTCTGCTCTAGGAACTCCGGTTCGCTATAAGAGTATTCTCAGGAGTAAGTTTAACCCTTTTTTGGGCCTAAGAGACTAAATCTTCAAAAATGGAGCATTCTCCTTGGTTGTGGTTTATCACCTTTTTCGGGCCTTGGAGATTACTTATGAAAAAGGAACCCCTCCAGAGTCAATAGTTAATATCTTTTTAGACTCATTAAAATTGAAAAGATCATCGAGTGACCTTGTCCCTTCACACTCGTTAAATTGGTCTAGAAGAACATCCACTGGCATGAGTTTAATCCTTTTTCCAGCCTGTAGATTATAGTGAAAAAAGGTACATCTCAGGGGATTCGTCTCACCGGGAGGGTTCTCCTCGGTTACTTTTATACATTTTCAGGCTAAGGAGACTAAACTAAGAAAAAGGTTGTGAGTCCATAGTTAAGATCTTTTCAAACTCCTTAAATTTGAAAATATTGTCGAGTGATCTTGTCTTTATCACACTCGTTAAAATGGTTTTGAATATACATATTTTCGGTGCAAGTTTAACCCTTTTTCGAACTGACTAGACTATCTTTGAAAAAGGTACTCCATGGAGTCTTATTTTACATTTTTTCAGACTCTCTAAACGTGAAAAAACTATCGAGATTACCTTCTATGGGCTTATAAAAATTACATTGAAGGGGTCTCAATGTGTCTTGCTCAATCTCATTTGCATCTTTGCGTCTTTGGCCTAATGTCGGCTCCATGTTGTTCTCAACTGAACCTTTGAAGCATGCCTTATACACAAGCCTTGTAGCACTTCGTTGCCTTTGCGACTTGACACCTTGACTCGTGGAGGAATTTTCCCCGAGTGTCCTTTTCCTGCACATGTCTCCTTGCTCTGAGCATTAGTATGTTCCTTGCACTTGGAACTAGTATGCTTGCTTGTGACACTTGTTCCTCTTTTGTAACGTAGCATTCTTTTATTCTTTTTCAAGCTCTTTAAAAAATTGAAAAAGACAAAAAAATCAAATATTCCAAAAAGAGGGGACGGGGAATATGCATTCTTTTTTCAACAGCACAGAGAGTCGCCCTTGGACAAAGAACATCCTTTTGTTCATTCTTCAAGCATTGGGATATAGTATGAACTTAGGAATTTGTTCTCGCTACATAGAGATCTGTCCTCCTCCATTTGGTTACTCTTCCAAACACGAGAGTTTGCATTGCCTCCTGCATCGTGAACTTATGCCAATGTCATGTTGCCTGAGTCTGATCATATTTTGTGCTTTTGTCAAAGGGAAGTTTCACTCAACCTGATTCGGCCTTTCTGCAATGTGTCTCTTGACCTTCACGAGTCGGCCATCCTGAGAGTCCAGTCAAGTCTAGATTCAATATCGATGAATTTCTATGCCTGATCATTGATATCCTCATGTCTTTTCCCGATGATCCGTCGACAACCTCAAGGTAGTGAGTTATACACTCCTATTGTACTCCTACCTAAGTTTTGAAGATCTTGAATTTATTGCTCGAGCTATGAAGACCTCATCTCCAGCCATCAGGCGTCACTAGATTCTTGAGGATGGATACTATGTTTGTATATCTTCGACTGATTTTGAGATGTAGATCCATTGTGTATTTCTTGCGGCTACACTATATATAGTTATATGACATGGATCTGTAGTGTATTTGATTGATGGACATGATTTAATTCATCCCGAGCATGGGTATGCCCGCCTCATAGAGACACTTGTTGTTTTACATATGGAACCTCCCGAACTCTGGTATCAGGCTCACTCAATTTCATACATTGGTGAAGATATTGTAATGTATTTTCGAAATCAGTTGCTCTTTTGACCTCACACATTATGGGGCATCTGTTATATCCCTAAATTTCCCTACTCATGCATACATGGCCTTGGCCCTCTTACTTGCATATTTTTCCAAAGCATTGTTGAGAAGCTCTTCTTAAAAAACCATTTTTTAGAATATGTACATGCCATGCATCGTTACAACTCACATACATATGCTTTTTGCACCACTAAAACTAGCATACATACTCTTGCTACACCATTAAAACCAGTGTATGCTTGAAAAAGTTGCAAAAATTAAAATGTTGCAAGGAATTCGTTGAAATCCACAGGCTATTGGAAGTTTCCCAACTAATCCACCTGCTATATCCCGCCACCCAACCGAATAATTATATTTTTTTCATATAAAAGGAGTTGTTGGGGTCTCATTTCACATCCAAGCATAAGAACAATGAAACTCTGGCCAATTTCACTTCCCCTCATTGCCCAAGATTTTGCTTCATTTTGTGAGGTACTGCCTCAGCATTCCCTCATCAGCCCCTTCTTCCTCCATTCAACCCATTCCCTTCCATTGAGGTGATCAAAAGTTTGAGAGAAGAAGTCCATTCAAGGTGCACTTGGAGCATGGTAAAGAGGAGCCCAGAACAGGTTCGCAGAATGGTGGCCGACACAGATTGTAAGTTTCATTTTTTGTATGATGAATAAAAGAATCACATTTTCTTGTCCCAAATTATGATGTTTTTGTGTATTTTCATTGATTTATACTTAACATTTAATATCTAACCCTAACTCATTAATAGAATATCATGCGTGTAGTCCTTTTTTTCCTATCTTTGGATGCAGGTCAGCGTTGGGAGGAGATGTGCAGTCATTGGAACTACCAAGCTTGAGGAGATCATCACCAGACGTGGGATCAAAGGAATAGTTATCCGATCTCTTCTCTTATTTCTTTATTTTTGTTTGTTTTGGAATGTTTGGGGTAAAATAGATAATTGATTAACTTTTAGATGGTTATTTGCTCTGTCTACATCTTAAACCCTGGTGTAGTTAAAGGGGGGATTTTCCCGCTAGCAACACATCATCACAAGACACTAGGACTTATCCTACCAAGTGTTGACACACGTTCTCTCTCATCGTTGACGATCCATCGTCGTCAATGATTCTTTCGTTCTCCCTCATCGTTGGCTATCCTTCATCGTCAACACTCCATGTCGTTAGGTGATTCTCGTCGTCGACGATCCCCTGCAATCTAGCACCTACTCATCATCGACAATCCCTCATCGTCAGTGCTCCTTCCATCCTTACTCCTCACTCAAGTGGGGCCCTCTCTAGTCCCATGCAATCACAAACTGATGCATGTTACCCCTGAGGACATGCTAGCTACCACACTGACATCCTAGTAACCTTGAATAGCGAAATCTAGGAGGCGTGGGACTTCGACTTGTCTATATATATCCAATTTTTCCCATTTTTGTAATTATATTGTATCATTTTATTTTATTTATTTTTCCTTATTTTTTATATATTTCTATAAATAATTGATTTTGATTTTGTATAGTTATTTTATTTTATTTATTTCTTTATTTATTTATTTATTTTGTAAATATTTTTATTTTATTGTGTTTTATGTATGCTATTTTATTTTATTTTAATTATTTATTTTTGTTTTTATTTTAATTTTTGTAAATTATTTATTTTATCTTATAAGGATAAAAAAATAATTCACACACCCATAGGGGTGTAGACCGATTGGAAAGTGTCGTGTAAATGGAAGGAAATGTGTGAAGGAGGTCTCAAGTTCGATTCTCACCCCGATTTACTTGTGCTCCATTCTTGTGGGCTGTGTGGAGCACCTAGGGTTATAGTGGTAGTGGACGGGTATTGACCTTGTGTCATGCGAGTACGAGAACTGCGAGTTTTCGATTCCCCCAGTAAAAAAAAAAAAAAAAAATCACATTAAGACCTAGGGTGAAGTGTGGTGTTGTACATATTTGTATTTTAAATCTTCATTATTCTTCATTATTCCCTATATTATAGGGAGTTCTAGAAAATGCTTTGGCTTATATTTGAAACTTTTGAAACGTAAATCTGATAAAATATAATATAAGTATTCTTTTATATTATAATTGTATTATATTATAACATATTTAATTAATGTATATGTTGGAAAATGTATGTGAGAAATATACATATGTGAGGGAAATATATCTAACAATGTTAAATCTGGCCATAATGTATGTTATCCATCACCTCCCCATCAAAAACCAAATCCCAACCATAATAACGAGACCACACATCTTTCATTTTATTTCAATAAAAAAAATATTTGAATAAGGTTTGGGAAATAATGAACAGAATAAAATATACAAAGGGGGATAGTTTAATGTTGTTTTGATTATATAATATTCCCAAAGCATATGGTCGGGAGTGGGAGTGGATCATTGACGTCGTCATCGTCGTCGATGAATCCACTCCAACTCATCGTATCCATCATTTACCCACATTTATCAATGACCTGACCAAGCCTTAACTCGGATATTATTATAATATTCATTGAAATGCATGCATTTGTTTTTATATTATTTAATATTTGTTTTAAAATCCATGGACAATTGGTTTTCAGCGAAATGGACAGGGGTGCGATCATTGACGAAATGAATAAGTAGGTCATCGGTGAAATGGATAAGGAGATGATTGTCAGTGAAATAGAGTATGAGATAGGGTATAAGCAATAAGTCCATTGGATAATCCCGATGACAAAAAGGTAGAGGGTAATGTATTATTTTTATTTTTATTTTATTTTATTTTAATTTTTGTTTCTTTCATTTTTTAAATCACATTTGTTTTATTTAATATTTTATTGAGTTATTAATTTTATTTTATTTTACCTTTTTATTTATTGTATTTATTTAATTTGTTTTTTTTATTTAATCTCATTTGTAGTTTTTCATGGATATATATTTTCTCATATACAATATGAACAACAAACATGGATTGGCTTAATGGTTAAAAACGTGTGTATCATCCTTTGAGGTCACAAGTTCAAATTTAGTGAGGGGTAGCATAATTTTTGTAAATATCATTTTTAAGCAATTAGGGGTAAATTTCATTTTTAACTCTGTAAATAATTATTTTTCTATTCTCTATTTTTCATTATTTTTTTGATTTATAAAAAAGAAGGGAAAATTAGAAAAAATCATTCTACAAGCCGCAGGTCCCATGCTCGCCCAAGTTCTATTCATACTATCCATAAGGGATGAACCTTTAAAACAAGCGTTCAACTCTCTCATGTGTGTGGGATGTCTTTCTCAGGAAGAAGATCAATGGTCTAGATTCACTCGCATGGTAAATCAACGACTGTTGAGTGACGATTTTCAAATGGACATAACTTTTGCTACAGGTCTCGGAATGAGGCCCGTGATACCTCGTTGGAAAGGTGTCTGAAAGAGAAATATAGTGTTAGAGTTATCTAGGCTAGAAAGATAATAGATGATGACAAAAAATGCAGAAAATAGATACCCACAGATTTGGGGGGGAAACTGGTCATACCAACTTCAGGAAGCCATATCTGGAGCTACGAGCAACAAAATCAGACACAAGAGGGATTGATGGAAATATATAAGAGTGAATAATAGTATGGGATAGGAATTTCTAGTAGATTGAAACAAAAAATGGCCCAAAAATGAAAAACACAGGTGGAACCCAAATTCGGATGAAAATACGGTCTGCTAACTTCAAATTGTCATATCTTGAGTTGCAAATAAGGAAATCAAGCCAACAATATCTTGAAAGAAATATATGATAGAGGAGAAGAAGTCACAATGATTTCATTCAGCAGACCAAAGCCAAAAATGCCCAGAAAATTTTCAAGGAATAGAAGATAACGCCAATGAGTAGAGTCAATGTTTGTTTTTTAACAAATACCATTTGTAAACTGCCATAGGGTGAATGTAACCACCCACGAGTCTCTTCATATTCCGTTTGTAACTCCCACATCCATATTTTCGAAATGTAAAAAATAAATTGGGGGAAAACGGAAACATAACAGTGAGGAGAACTCAAGAGTCTTTCTCTTGTCTTATATAAGAGAACTCATAGCAGAGAAAGAGACTTTTTCCCTTTGTAACAAAAGATGATACTTTTACTTATGAGTAATAAAGAGCAGAAGATATTCTGAAGTCATAATTGTATGCAAGTGCTTGTGGGACTATTCTACACATGTATTTGTGTTTTAGTTTTCTGGGTATTAAACATATGTATTATTTTTGTGCTTAGTATCTAGAATCCTTTGTTGTTGTGATTTCTTATGTGTGCAGGGATGATGTTAAAGATTTTATTTTCAACTATTTGAGATGATTTCTGCAATATTATTGTGCTAACATGTATAGGTTATCATGAACTATTTTTCTTGTCTAGATATTTCCTTTCACTGTACTCATCTATCATCTTTGATTCCGTGATATGTTAGAAGTAGTTAGATTAGATTAGTTTCATTTAGTTAGATTAGTCTTAGAATTAGTTAGAAATGTTTGGGGGGTAGTTCACTGTCTTTCCCCTTTTTATTCTTGTAATTATGAGTGACAATGAGGCCCATAAAATCGCGGGAAACACTACCCCAAATGAAAGTAGGTATGATTGGGACTTTCCATCAAGCGTTCTCCCTCATCTTCTTGACAGGTCATTTGGACCCGTCAACACATTCCTTCAGCTATAATGATGCCATAGCTTAGTCCTTTCAGGATTTAAAAGAAGCTACATGTACTACCCCTATCCTAGCCATGTCAAACTTCAATAAGTTTTTATTCTTGGAATATGATGCATTCAACAAAGGTATTGGGAAAATTTGAACGCAAGAATGCCACCCTTTGGCCTTCACTGGTACTTAATTGTGTGATAAAAACTAGGGAAAATCAATCTTTGAAAAGGAAATGATGGTTATTCTTCATGTAGTTTATACATGACATCCTTACATGATTAGGAATCATTTCCATATTAAGACAAACTATTGCAATTAGGTTATCCTCAATGTAATAACAAAATTGGATCACCAAATTGTGAGGCTACGGTTATGAGATTATCTACAATAAGGGAAAGTAAAATGTGGTGTTTGATGCTTTATCTAGGAAGTATGAGTAATATCCATGTTTTCTTCTCTTTACCAATGGACAATTAAATAGAGGTGGTACATATGGAATGATTGGTTGATTCCAAGATCACTCAACATCTCCAATAAATCTAGGAAGACCCACATACACATATAGGGTACACTTGGCATAACAATTCCTTATGGTATAAAGGGGATACATTTTTGGTTGAGAATTCAACATTCAAATCACTAGTGTTAAATAATATTGCATCCCTCTCCCACAGTGGGACACTCAAAGCTTCATAAAAAATATGAATGGATTAAGAATTCATTCTTTTGGGATGGAATGAAGAATGATATGTGCACTTTTTCGTTCCAAAGGAACAATGGTGAAATTATGAAGCCTCCGGGAGAATTATATACTTTATTGACTCTTGCAATAGTGTGGATTAACATTTCCATATATTTTGTGGGGTTACCTAAATAAAGAAACAAATAATTTATCGTGGTGGTTATTGATCACCTTTCTAAATATTCTCACTTTTGTGACTTGTAACACCCCTTCAAGGGCTCAAAAATTGCACAAGTCTTCCTTGACAATGTTTTTAAACTACATGGCATGCCTAATTCAATTGTGATGGATCATGATCCTACATTCATGAAAATTTTCTAATGGGATTTGTTTAAACTACATGGTACCCAATTTAAAATGATCACGACATATCATCTCTAAATAGATGGCCAAATGGAAGTGGTTAATAAGTGTCTGGAATATTATTTGAGATACTTTACCTCAAAAAGGAAGGCATAGTGGGTTTAATGGCTACCCCTCAATGAATGGTGGTATAATACGACCTATCATGGTGCTACATAAGTGTCACCATGTAAGGTGGCCTATAGAAAAAAACTACCCCATCAATACTCTTATCAAACACATCTAAGTTTTAGGAGGTGAACAAAACCTTGAACACCCACACTGAAATTCTCTATACACTCAAGGATAATTTGGTGTTGGATCATAATAGAATGAAGAAACAAGACAATCAAAATCAATTCAAGCACCAATTTGTATTAAAGTTTGGCTATAGTGGTGTAGGGGAGATATGTATAATGTTGTTGATATCTCTTCTCACTCTTTCTTTGGGTGAAACAACCCATTTTTGGTTACAAGCATAAACTAATTGCACTTATTATTGTGGGCTCTATTGCACTTCAGGAAGTAAGTTAAGCATCTCCTTCCTACCTCGGATGGGTAAGGGACCCCTTCTATTACCCCCCTAGGTGTCCATTCACTTGGTATGTATTTTGATGGTTCCTACATTAACAATTTTAGTATCCTTCTTGTATTACCATCATCTTTTATAATTAGTGTCATCTATTATAAAACAATGCACTATTCATTAAGATTTTAAACTTGTAAAAACAAAGGACAATCCCACCTCTGGTGGAAAAAAATAGTAATAATAGAAATTATAATACAAGTGAAAAAATGATAAAGGAATTCCAACCAATGTACAATACAATGCTACATGTCCAAAATCATAATAGAGACTAAAATAAAATTCCCAAAAAGTACTTTCATAATTTACGAGGGATACCCTTTGGAAGTATCGTATTCATAAATCTTGGAGCTTAAAAGAAAAAATGGTCTTTAACATCTTCATCAACTAATATTGTTAGATGATTGGACAAATCATTCATTTAAAACAAATCCCCTTCTACAAGATCTTGTTAGGAAAATTTTAGGGGCTAAATTTCACCATTTGGCTAATTTTCCATTTTTAAAAACATTATTTGCCAATCTCCATTTTTTTTTCCAAAAACAATTTTTCCAAATTATATAGGATAAAATTATTATACTAAAAAACCAACAATACTTTCTAGAAACTATGTAAAATTCTTAGAAATTTTAATATTTTTACAAAGATATCGCTATATATTTTATAATTCCAAAATCTTGGTGATAAATTCATTGGAAATTCGTAAAACTTCATTTTATAAAATAGGAATTATTAAAAGTGATGGCATGCTTACCACAAGCGAATTGTAAGGAATGTTATATTCTTTGCAGTGGAAATTCAGTCAATCGACTGGCTAATTGAGGATGATTGACTCGAGGATGGATCGACTAATGTCTAATTCAATTTAATGGTCGATGGATGGTCGAAAGGTGGTTGACAAGATGACCTGACTAGAGGTTGAATAGATAGTCAAATGGAATCTGACTGAAGGTAGAAAGGTTAATCCATTAGAGGTCAACATGATGGTTGATTGGTATACAAATGGTAGTCAACTGGTTCATGGGATCACATCCAATCATCTTCATGGATTTGTAACCATTTTGGGTGCCACAAAGTAAGGTTTTACAAGTTTTAGATGCCTATAAATAATGCATTATGTATTATTGTCTAAGGTTAATATTGATGTTGTTGTAAAATCTTGGTTTCAGAGAGTGTTGTAATTGTGGCTTGTAAGAGCACATTGGTCATGAAGATGTAAGTCAATTTGGATGCAGGGTTGTCCTTCTAGTAAAGCAAGAGAGTAGGATGATGAACTATGTCTTAGGTGTGGACCATAGTGATTCATGTAACTCTTTATTCATTAAATGTATAATACAAAGAAGGAGTGGGAGTCACTTAAGCATTGTTAGTTTTCCTAGTTAAGGGTTTCTAGGGTAAACATATTTGTACTATGTGTTTTTTCCATTGATTACTTTATGTTTAATTTTTTCTTCTCTCTCTTATTTGGTTTAATGTTTCTAACAAGTAGCGTTAGAGAAAGGTTAAGAAAATCTTGGATATGAGCTAAATCTAGATCCAGTGAGAGTTGTAAGGAAATTCTTTGTTCTTAAAAAGAATGCCAGACAATTCTAGGATTGAGATTGAGAAATTTAATGGCTATAATTTTGAGTTGTGGAAGCCTAAAATGGAAGATCTCCTTGTAGATCGAGAACAATGGGTTTCTATGGATCCCAGGAAAATTTTGATGGGTATGTTGAACGAAGAGTGGGAGAATCTCAACAGGAAGGAAAGAAGTATGATTTGACTTTGTCTTGTAGATTTGGTATTTTTGAATGCCTCGAGCGAACACACTGCAAAAATGCTGTGGGATAAGTTGGGGAAATTGTACCAATCGAAATCCTTGATAAACAAGTTGTTTATTCAAAAGAAATTTTACCTTCTATGGATGAGTGATGGTAGTCAGTAACATAGCACCTAAATGCATTCAATATTGTGCTAATTTAGTTATTGTATGTGGATATTAAAATCACTAAGGAGGAGAAATGTATCAGTCTATTGTGTTCTTTGCTAGATTCAAGGTTAGCTTAGTCATGGCTATTGAGATTAATTCAACCACATTAACGCTTGAAGATTTGGTTGCATCTCTACGATCATAGGAAATGAGGAAGAATAGCATGGAAGGGTTGACCAAAGATGCCTTGGTAGTGATAGGTTGAATGATCACCAGAGGAAAAGGTAAATTCTCCAATAGAAAGTCTAAGTCGAGGGGTAGATATAAATTCCCGGCTGATTTGATGAGAAGATTATGGAAATGAGGTAAATATGGGTATTATAAAAGGGACCACAAGTCGAAGGTTGTTGAGAAAAGTTAGGGATTTGAATAGAATCAGTCGAATGAATTAAAGACTTCTCCAGACAAAGGAGGGGAGGTTTATTTGGCATCAACCAATACACAATCATATCATGATGTTTGGTTGATCAACTCAGGTGCATCTTTCCATATGACACCTCATAGGGAATGGTTATGTGAATATGAGAAGTATGAAGGAGGAGATGTATTCTTGGGGGACGATTCGACAACCAAAATTGTTTGACGAGGTAGAGTATGACTGAGGCTAAAGGATGGGAGGAGTAGAAACCTTCCAAGTGTGCTACATATTCCAGGTTTGGAATTAAATCTAATATCTATCAATAAAATGAGTGATGCGGGTGTACACACTATATTTGATAAGGATTCATGCAAAATGGTCAAAGGAGCGATGGTATTAATGAGAGGAGTTCATATTGGAATCCTATACAAGTTTTTGGGGAGTGTCAACTTGACTAGATGCAATAGTATAGTTGTTCCTGAGGTTGACTCGACTACAACCAACTCAAATATTCCTTATCTGGTCGACTCAACCATGTTATGGCACCATAGAATGGGACATATTGGAGAAAAATGACTTTGAGCTATGCACAACGAACATATGGTCAAATGTTTCCTTGATTGTACTTTAGAATTCGATTTATGTGAACATTGCATCTATGGAAAACAAAATTATGTGAGATTCCCATTTGGAGCTACAAGGGAAAAAGGGATTATAAAATTGATATATAGTGAATATGTTTGGGCTTGTACCAATCCCATCACTAAGAGGATCTATGTATTATGTCTCCTTCATAGATGATTTATCCAGGAAGACATTGTTATATTTCTTAGAAAAGAAATATGAGCTTTTCGAGAAGTTCTAAGAGTTTAAATATCTTGTGGAAAACCAAAAAGATAAGAATATTAAGGTTCTAAGAATTGACAAGAGAAGTGAATTCATGGGGGATTCACCTTGTTGACCAATATCGTATCATGCTCATTCATAAAAGGGGTTTTTTAATTGTGAAAAATATGGTCAATATATTGTAGGTATTGGGGTCGGTGTGTGGGATATGGGGAGGGTTTATAGCTATTGGGGGTAGAAAAAGGGGCATCTAGTAAAAATAGGGCATATCTAGTAAAAATAGTTTTTTTTTTATTGGAAACATGTATTGAGAGGGGGGTTCAACAAAACTATTTTGGGAGATTTTTCAATACCTAGTAAAATTAGGGGTATTATTTAATATCCCATGAACGCATGTGTTATGTCACGAGTTCACTAAGTGGAGACCCCGTGGTTGAATTATGTGGTAAGGAGTTTGAGAAGTTCTACAAGAAATGTGGTATAACATGCCAAAATACCACTCCATACAACCCTCAACATAATGGAGTTGTCGAAAGAATGAATGGGACGTTTATGGAAAAGGAAAAGATCTTGCTCAAGGGTGCAGGGCTATCACAAGAATTATTGGTAGAGGTAGTTGACACTGCATAATATTTGGTAAATAGGTCTCCTTCAGCAATGCTATTTGACTCAGCTCCACATGAGGTGTGGTTTGTTAAGAATGTTTTCACTCACACATTTCAGAGTTTTTGGTTGTGATGCATTTGTGCATATTCCCAAGGGGAAAAGGACCAAACTTGAAAATAAGGTATTCAAGTGTGTTTTCATCGGTTACAAGGATGGAATTAAAGGATATAAGTTGTGGGATCCGGTATTGAGGAAAAAAAATTATAGTTAGGATGAGGTATTCAAGGAAGTCGAGGGAACTAATAAGATTGAAGAGGCTCAAATGGAGAAAGAACCAAATAAATTGGTGCTTGGGCTGAAGAATGATGAACATGATTCAGAATTCAACTGAATCAAATGAAGAGGTGGAACTTCATACAATAGTTGTAATGAGGTCTAGTCAAGTAAGAAAAAATATAAAAGGTACAGTCCATGTGATTTTTGTTCTGCATTTTTGTTATTTTCTATTGATGATGAGCCTGGATCAATTAGGGAGGTGGTTGAATCGATAGAGGGTAAACTCCAGAAGGACACCATGGTCGAAGAAATGGAATCCTTGCACAAGAATGAGACATGGGATTTGATCAAGCTACCTAATGGAAGGAAACCCATCGGTAACAAGTGGGTGTTCAAGAAGAAGTTGAACATACTAGGTCAAGTAGAGAAGTTCAAAGCTTGACTGGTTGCAAAAGGGTATTCCCAAGTTGAGGGAGTCAAATTCGGGGATATTTTATCTCCTGTTGAAAAATCAACTTTCATTATAGGACTAATGCCTCTAGTTGTACCATTTGATCTTGAGATGGAGAAAATGAATGTGAAGAAAATTTTCCTACATGGGGACATGGAAGAAGAAATCTACCTGAAGCATCCTGAAGGATTTGTAGTAAAGGGAAAGAAAGAGTTGTTGTGCAATTTGAAGATATCCTTTTATGTTCTAAAGCAATCACTAAGGATGTGGTACCAATATTTTGACACATACATCCTTAGTTTAGGATTTGTGAGAAGCAAGGTTGATCACTATGTGTATTCCAAGAAAGAAGGTGATTGTTTCATATATGTATATTTTTATGTCGATGACATGTTGTTGGTTGAAAACAACATGGAAGTAATAAAGGAGGTGAAGATGTTGCCATCCTACATGTTCTACATGAAGGATATTGGTGTCGCTAACTTCATTCTAGGAATGGAGATTAAGAGAGAACAAGAAATTAGAAAACTTTTTTTAAACAAAGGAAGTACATTGAAATATTATTAAAATGTTTCAACATACAAGAGTGTAAGCTGCTCAAGGTACCTATTCTTGTAGAGGTAAAACTAACTACTAAATAGTGTCCAAATACACTGGAAGAAACAAAGGACATGGCATGTGTTCCCTATGCTAGTGTTGTTGTTAGTTTGATGTATGCAATGGTTTGAACTCAACCAGATATTGCTCATGCAGTGGGAGTATTGAGAAAATACATTTTGACACCTGGGAAAGAGCATTGGACTATTATCAAGAGAGTGTTGAGATACTTGCATGGTGCAACAAAATATGTAATATATTACCAAAGGAAACTTGAACCGGATTGGGAAGTGAATGTACATGGATTTGTCGACGTCGATTGGGTTGGAGATCTCGATCAAAGAAGGTTGACCAATGGATATGTGTTTAGAATGTTCGATGGAGCAATCATTTGGATGAGTAAGAGACAAGAGGTAGCAGCCTTGTCGACAATGGAATTTGAATACATGGCAGCCTTTCATGCAAGAAAATAAGCAGTGCAGTTACATTGGCTATGTTCAAGGGTTGGATTTGAGAAGAAAGCTATGAGGATAGAGAGATGGTGGAAAGGTGAAGCTTGTTGATGTACAATACCATTTCGTTAGAGACATGGTGGAAAGAAAAAAGGTGTTGTTGGAGAAGGTAAACGCTTTGAAAAACATAGCATATTATTTGACCATGTTTGTGAGTCCTATGAAGTTCGCTTAGTGTAGAGAGGCAATGGGCATTGTTTCCCTAGGTCAGTGAACATAAGTTCAGGTTCTCCTATTTCTACAAAGAAGACAACAAGTTGGATAATGTTGTAAATTTTATATTCTTTGTAGTGGAAATTTAGTCAACCAACTAGCTAGTCAAGGATGATCGACTAAGGGCTGGATCAACTGAAAATTAGGTCACTTTCATGGTCGATAGGTGGTCGACGGGATGACCCAACTAGATTTCGACTGATATCCAAATGAAGGTCGAAAGGTTATCCGATTGGAGATCGATTGCATGGTATATTATTATCTGACCGGTAGTCGATTGGTTCGTAGCCGACTGGTGGTCAAAATCTATAACAGAATCCTGAGATTTGTGGGATCACAACCAATCATCTTCATGGATCGGATCTACAACCTTTTTAAGAACCATGAATTAGGGTTTTACATGTTGTGTATGCCTATAAATAATGCATTATGTATGACTTTATAAGGTTAATCTTGATGTTGTTATAAACTCTAGGTTTTAGAGAGAGTGGTGTAATTGTGCCTTGTAAGAGTGCATTGGTCATGAAGATGTAAGTTGATTTGGATGTAGGGTTGTGTAATGATCCCAAGCCATTATGCAAGGATCATCACTGATTTGGTGTCTTTTTAAAACTTTTTCTGAGTGAGGTATTTCATCAAACACTTTGTTGATCTACCTTTTATATGTGTTTATATGTGTGTATGCAGCAAATAACAGAAATAGATAACCATGGAACATACCTCAGCCATATGCAATAAGATAGACAAGCCAAAACATCTCAATTCTTATTTATTCATAAAATAGAGAAATCTGCTACAATGAAGATGTCGATCTGGAAAGCTCAACAGATGGCCAAGAAGATAGACAATAGATAATAGCTGCTACAAAATGCTCCCGCTAATACAAAAGATGCCTCCAAAGGCTGAATGAGAAATGAAGATCAATACAAGTAGATCTGAATGCCAAACTCTCCAGCTGAAGAATTCCACCCTCCAATAGAAGGCTAAAACCCTCAATAACTCGGCCCTACTGCCAAAAGTGTCCAATCACCCTAATAAATATGCCAACTGATAGATCGGGTGATGGTAAGAACAACTCAGGTGACCGAATCTCCAAGATCCCTCTCAATCTCTGTAGATCTGAAATCCCCCACTAAATGGTGCACCCCACTGGATGAATGAAACCCTAGATAATTCGGCCCTGCTGCCAAAAGTGTCCAATCAGCCTAATAAATATGCCAACTGATAGATCGGGTGATGGTAAGAACAACCCAGGTGACCGAATCTCCAAGATCCCTCTCAATCTCTGTAGATCTGAAATCCCCCACTGAATGGTGCGCTCCACTGGATGACTGAAACCCTAGATAATTTGGCCCTACTGAAGGAGGCCTCCAAATGCTCTGAAAATCTCCAGAAATATAGATCGGGACACTTCAAGTCACTAGGTAAAGTCTCAGGGTCAGATCTAAAGTGTAACCCCTCCAAACGGACTAGATCTAGATCTCAAAAACGCCCTCCTTCTCTTCAATTCGCCCCACTGCTCAAGAAATAATCTGAGCCATAAAACTGTCTCAGAAAGCACTAGATCTGATGTCCAAGGCCTTGCAATGAAAACCCAAGTGATAGAATCCTCAACGGCCCTGCCAATCTCCTACAACGAATCTCTCTCCAAAGATGGTGCGCTCCTCTTGCTGGAATCCCTCAACTGGTGCGCCCTCTCTCTATCTGCACATGAAACAGATGTAGAATCCTCCTGCAACTGAGTAGATATGGAACTAGAATGGTGTGGGAGAGTATTGCATCTCCAAGACCAAGCTTGGGACAAGATAGGTGGAATCTTTCACCACTGAATCGTCCTCTAGGGTTTGTTATGTCAAAACCTCAAAACCCCCAATATTGGGCTCACTAGCTAGAAGCCAGAAATCAAAATAAGATCATACATGGATGATGAGTAGAGGCCCTTGCCTTCCTTTTATACTTTTTGGCTCACCTTGTCCCTCCAAAGTGACTTTCATTTTATTAAGATTTAATTAATTAATTAAATCACTTTAATTAATTAATTAACCTTTTTACCTCTGAAAATCTCCTTATCTCTCCTTATGGCTTCCCTGGCCACTGAAAGTCACTTTTAGCCTTCCCATCCTGTAGTGTTGCTCCTCTCGAATCCAATGAGCTATTACACTGAGAGGTTCCTCCAAGTAATGTGCCCCAAATGCCCTCTTCAGTGATTTTAATTAATTTATAGCTCAAAATAGTCAAAATCATGGAAATCATCGGAATGGAATGAAACCAAAGCCAACCTATGCGGAATGGATCATAATGATGGAATATGATGATAAATGCCAACTAGACCCCACATTGCCTCTCAAATACCCCTGTACTCGCTATAACCTCCATCTGGCTACTCTGGTCATCATAAGTCTCTGCCCTGTGATGATGCCCCAAAGTGGGGACATTACAGGCTGTCCTTGTGGTAAAGAAAGAGAGTAGGATGATGAATTGTGTCTTAGGTGTGGACCAAGGTTAGTCATGTAACTCTTTATTCATTGAATGAATAAGACAAAGAAGGAGAGGGAGTCGCTCTAGCATTGTTGGTTTTCCCGGTTAAGGGTTTCTAGGATAAATCTTTATGTACTATGTGTTTTTTCCATTGATTATTTTATATTTAATTATTTCCTCTCTCTCCTATTTTTTTTAGTGTTTCTAACATGAATAACTCTCTTGATCATGAAGCTTAGCCATTTCCCACACTTCTTTCTTGCCACACATTTTCACAATTTCTTTGATAGTTCTACAATCCAACAAGACCAAGGATTTTCCAAAACCAAAAAACTAGAATACAAAACTATGTAAACAATTGCACTATATCACAACACATCACAGTGGATTTTCACTATAAAGATATAAAGTGGATTCAGATGTATTTGTCATTGTTTATTTAGTCAAACAAGTTATGATTCCATCTCAACTTTGATCAAGGAAATAAGAAATCCGTCTAAGATCCTTCCCATTGGAGTTTCAGGTTTTGTCATCGTTTACCTATTATACTACCTTGCATACTCCATATCACTTTGCATCCTTACACCCCATGTTCAAGTGGAACCATGGAATCCACTTATGATATGACTGGGAACTTTGATTGATGATAAATATTTATCTAGAAACACATTAAAGTGTTATTCTTAGTTCATGATTTTGACATTGATTAATGCAAGTTCATCCTTAAGTTCCCACCCAAAAGAAAATTATTCAACAAAGAAGCATGGGGGAGAATAGTGGCTTAAACCCACCAAATATTTATAGAATTTGTGATCAATTGAAATGAACTTAGTGAATAGCTAGAGGTTATAGAATTCTTGGTTAATTAAAATGAACTTAGTGAATGGAAAAGCCTTCTAATCAACTCCATTATTGAATCACTTTGATAGAGTTTACTAATCAATGATAAAATTTACTCTATCAACTTTATCAATAAATCACTTCGATAAAATTGACTAAACTAACAATTGAAATTGAGAATATGTGCTTCTAAATTCACTAAATTAAAGACCATTATATGAACAAGTTTAACAAATAAAAAGATAATAGACTCTCTTGGGAGGATTTGAAAAACGTATCCCCTTTCAAATTTGTTGATTAAGAAATCTAACTTTACATTAACAACTACAATAACTCCAATTTATTCTAAAAGTAAGACACCTTATTAAAAAAAAAAAAAAAAAAAA
>ML776629.1:1361463-1375769 GCA_009831015.1 Picea engelmannii | reverse complement strand
ACACCTTATTAAAAAAAAAAAAAAAAAAACACTAAGTTTCAAACTTTGAGAGCACTTTTATTGAATAAAAAATTGAGCACTTCATTAAACTTTATGATAATTATTGAATTTATCTTCCATATTCTACTATGGTGGAAAGTATAAAACACTCTCAATGTGTTAGCATCCTTGAATTTTATGTTCAAACTAAAAGTCCAAGTTAGTAGCATCATTTTGCTAGTAGTCTCTTTACCCAACCCAAGTGAAATATTTGAAATTTGATATTTGCCCTTATTTATTAAATACAAAATTTATAATGAATTAATATTTATATAATCATTTAATTTAAATTCACCAAAAAAAAATTATATTCATACACATTTATAACAATACAAAATTCATAATGAATTAATATTTGTATAATTATTTAATTTAAATTCATAAAAAATAACAAATACAAAATTTATAATGAATTAATATTTATATAATCATTTAATTTAAATTCACAAAAAAAATTGTGTTCATACACATTTATAACAATACAAAATTCATAATAAATTAATATTTGTATAATCATTTAATTTAAATTCATAAAAAATAAAAAAATATTAATTTTATGTTCATACACATTTATATTTATAATATGTCAATTTTTTTATTTTAAAAAATAATTGGCATCATTACTTCCATACATAATTTTTCACCTTAGGAATATGTATTATTTCAATATTTAATCATTCAAAATGTGTGTCCTACAAAATCGACATGGCATCCTTTGCTTTTATCTGGTTTGGCAGATCCAATCCATGTCATTTTATGGTGTTCTCTTTAATCTTAAAGGTCACGCATCCATGATCTGGACCTCAACCAATAGAGATATCACATCCGCTATAGAGATATATTTCAAAATGATTGTATGTATAACTTTAATGTTTAATATTGACATTATACATGATTTATATCACTCCAATATAATATTTAAAAAAATAAATATTAACAAGTGAGACATAATTTGTTTAGTTATAAATCAAAATTTAAAGAAAAAAAATTAAAATTAAAAAAGTTTATCAAATATTAATTTATATTTATATACATATATTATCATAAATTTATTTTAATTTAAACTTTTTTAAATAGAAAGAAATTTATATTCATAACATAAACTTCTTATTAATAAACATAATTAATAACCATATAAATAAATTTAATAAACTTACTCAATAACAATATAAATAAATAATATATATAGTGATAAACAATAAAGCTCTCAACTCCATGCAAAAAGGTAAGAGTCCCGTGCCGGATGACCTTACTGATGATTTCTTCATTGAATTATATGACTTGGTGAACGTTGATTTGTTAGTGGTTATGAGAGAATCTCAGAAGTCAAGAAAAATGTTGGGCTCTCTAAACTCAACATTTATCACTCTCTTTCCCAAAAAAACAAGACGGTGCAACGTTTGATACCTCAGCTTCTTTCTAAAACTTAATGGGTACAAATTCACCAAAAGAGATATCTTAAATAGGAAAGAGTGATCGTTGGTGGGACCATCAGACGTAATTGTCAAATCTGATGTACCACCCCACACACATGCAAAGAATATAACACATACCCAACATTCTCCCACTTGTTGTTTTCTTTGCATATAGGGGGTCACAGGATTACATAGTCAACAATCGATGGAAGCAATGCCCAATTTTTCTCTACACCAGGAGAAATTCTTGGTGCTCACAAAATTTTTCAATGAATCTACAACATTCTTCAAAGTGTCAACCTTCTCCAGCAACACCTTCTTGTCTTCAACCATGTCTCTCACAAAGTGAGACTGAACATCAATATGATTTGTCTTTGAATGATAAGATGGGTTCTTTGCTAGGAAGATTGCACTCTGACTATCACAATCTAACCTTACTAATTTTTGTATCGGCCTAATACCTGAACAAAATCTTTGTAACCATACGTCTTCCTTGCATGCATGAGTGGCTACCATGTATTTAGATTTTGTAGTTGAGAGTGCCACCACAACCTTTTTTTTTTCTCATCCAACTGATTACTCCTCCAAATAGGTTAAACACATGCTCACTTGTTGATATTCTACGATCCATATCTCTAGCCTAGTCCATATCCATATCCATATCATTGGTCATCAAATGGATTATAGAGAATTGCAGGAGATCAAGTGGGATTTCAAAATCCATGAGGATGTCATTCAGGGTGTTATCGCAAGGAGTCACCCCATGATTGCATAGGGGTAAGCCTTGCACATCAAGAAATACAAAAAGAAAGTTGATTTTGAAATTATGAGAGAGGTAGGGTTGAAGCTATCTGCTTGACTTGACAAATCATATGAATTTATCCCTACAAATCCTCTTCCATATGCAGCAAAATAGATCATCCAAAAGCAATGTTTAGCCTTTCAAGGTTTTCAGGTGGAAGACTTTTATGAGAAAACACATAACTGCAAACAGAAAGACGTGAAAATCCTTTTCAAGAATACTATTGATATAGTAGAAGAAGAATCATAATCTGAAGATCCTTTTCAGAAGAGATTTAGCAACACACAAGGTCGAAGATATCAAAGTATCCTCCTAAGAAACCCTCTCACACTTGTTGTTGAAGAAGAACAAAGCTTAAGAGTCAAAACAAAGAAAAAACATAGCTAAACATCACTTCCTTCTGCAAATGAATTCTTAACACATAAAATGATAAGATAGGCTATCTTCAAATTAATCTGTCAAAGTACAAAAACAGAGCCTCTTGGCCTCCCTTGGCTCATGAATCCCCCTCTCCAAGAGATGTTTCCTTCCTTAAATAGAAAATAGAATCCTCATAACCTTAGGAGGTCGAATCCCATCTCCTCCATTGGATTCTAAACCTTGGAGATAGGTGGCAACAATCAAAGAGACAAAAATCCAACAAACTGCTAATTTTCAGGAATTTGTTGGAAGTCATTAATAAAATGTCTCCACCTCATTGCATGAGGCCTTTGCTGGAGATAAACATTAGGTGCAGGTGTCCCTTGACATCTAACTGATCCTTGAAAATCCATTCAAATCCTCCTTGACAAGGGGCAACCTCCCAACAAGGTGAATATCAAAACCGTGACCGCTACAGGAAATTAGGTAGCGTCATTGTAAAGCAGTTGGTAGTGCCACTTCTATGTCTAATATCTCTCAAACCATAACACATTTTGAAAAACTGAGAGAGGTTTTTGTTATTTGGAATGTTATAAACAAAAACCTCCTCCAGTTTTCAAAAATACATTCAGAACTAATTAAATTAATTAATCTAGTTTCCAAGTTTTAAATTAATGGCTCAAAACTAGCAGAATAACTCTGCACAATTCAGCGTCTGCCAGAATTTCGGTAGTGCCTTTAGGTACCGCCCACTTGTATGTCTGTGTGAAATTCGGTAGTGTAAATCCGTGGGCACTTTTGATTCTTGGAACCTTGTGAGAGTGTCTTCAATGCTTGTTCTTGACACTTGGCACCTTAACCAATCTTGTGCTAACACAGGGTAATAGAAGTTATATTTTGGTAGCTACAAGAAGAATTTAGCAATAGGATAATCAACTAACCTCACAAATTGATACAATAATTGGTACTTTATTTCAATTCAAGTGCCAAATATTTGTGTTGGAATCATACTATAGCGTGCTCTGCACTATAGTTATAAACTAGTCCAAAGGAGAATACTCAGGTAAATATAATCAACTACAATATATCAATTTCAACTATGAGGCTCTCATGGAAGATGAAATTGTTCACCATCTCCTAGGGAATGTAGAAATCATTAAAGTGGATTTGGACTCAGCTAAAGAATCTCAAGATGAAGCGACCAACTGACATGCCATTAACTAAGACTATATTTTTTAAAAGTAGTTGGTTCTATAGGCCTTTTTTGTATAATATACACCACCAAGATCTACTGGAAGCAGTTGTTATTGTATTTTTACATGTGTATCTATAGGATAGTAGATAGTCTTCCTTTAAAATATTTTTTTATAATTCTTAAAGAATACTTTTAATGTATATTTGTTGTGAGCCTCGCTACAGGGTTTTGCTTAATACAAATATCTTCAAATTATGGTTTTAAAAAAATAATCCTTTCTTCATAGTAAGTAGGGTTTTTCTTTATGTTTTGGATTTTATCTCTTATAATATCTAGGGTTTGATGCATGTGAGTAGATGTAGGGTTTTATTTATATGTACTACAACCATTTTTTTTGTGGATCAGTTCAAAACCATTGAGTTTAAGGGTATTTTTCTCACCCTTGTGACAAATACTCACCAACAAATTGGTGTATCCAATGGGGAATTGATCTAGATATTCTTCCTCGATTGTGGGTGTTCTTATTAACCCTCCATACCTTGCATTCATAGGTTTAGGAATTGAAGTTTCTTTATGTTCCTATAGTTTTCCATTTTACACAAGTTGCCTAGTCATAAACACTTATTTCATCCTCAACTATAGCCTGGTAAATTCATCTTCCTATTTTTGGTACAACATAGTTTTCTAGGTTGTTTTCTACACTAGTCCAATGTAGGTTTTGGGCCTGTTCTCTACACTCATCCTGTGTATCTTTTTTCCCAGTTTTCTGCACTTGTTCAATGTATATTTTTTCCATTTTTTTACCCTAGTCTAGTGCACATTTTGGGCTAGTTTTTTGCATTGTCTTTAGTTTTCAAAATTGGTTAGTTTCCTCATTCTTTCCTAGTTTAAATTATCCCCCTATAAGGCCTTCCTAGGAAAATATGTGGCCAATACTATACTGTACGAATGCCTTTTTATGGAAAAATTATAGGTAGAGAAGAGACACCCTAGGGTTTCTAGTATCTTCTACTTTTAGCATTTCTATTTCCTACATTGCATATTTTTCGTTCAACATACTAATTACAAACCCTTTTCTTGCTTGGATATTTTCTTGAATTTGATTCAAATAATAGAAACTTTGGATAAAGAAAAGCTTCATGTTTGCATTGGTATCTGTCCTTAGTTTTTTCTTTCTATTTGAGGCATTTATCTTTACGTTTTATTACTTTCTCTTCACTTCTTTTTCAGCTTTCAACTCTTGTTTACTAAATGTTATAAGAAACCTTTTATTTCAAAAGAAAAGTTAGTTAAGTTGAAGAAAAGAACATCCCTTATTTCTTAGTATTTGACTTAATTTAACTTTTCATTTTGAGAATTGCATAGTTATCTAAAACATATTACATAGCTAGGTTGAAATAGAATTTTTTCATGTTGATTTGAATTGATGATTTTTTATTATTATTAGGATGTTCCTTTGATTAAAGAACAAGTATATTTACTTTAGTATTTGTGTTCTCTTGAGCTAGTATTTTGATTTCAAGTCTATTTCATTGCAAGCATTTATGTTTCAAGCACAATGCTTTTTGAAGTTAGTTACACTACAAGTACACACACTTCACTCCTTAATTAAATGCTTGTTCCATGACCCCAAGCTCATCATAAAATCAACCACCTAACTTAACTCATTAAATCCCCACTTGGGGCCAAAATAATTTTGTAGCTGAGTTAGGATTGTGGGGATAGAAATCCAAATAATTTGCAACAGCATTCACATCTGAAATATAGTGGTTAATTGATTATGAAACTTAAAATCCTTTCTATCAGATATTGATCTAGGTGGATATTGGTGGTCACCCACCTATTCCAACTGGTTCCTCTTGACATTTTTTAGTTCAGCACATTCTTCTGTAATTCTTTGTAAATGTGGGTTCTAAACTTTTGTGGCTATTTGAATACCTACAGAGTTTCTAGGTGGAGATTGGTGACCACCCACCTATTCCAACTGGCTTATTTTGGAAGTTTTCATGTCGGTACATCTTTCTATACTTCCAGGGTCGTTTTGGGGCCCTAAACTGTGTTTTTTTGGCTTTCCACAGTCAAAATGTAGACAGATTCATTTTTTTACAGAATAATGTGTATTTCTCAAAAAGACCTTTCTAACGGTCTATCACGTGCCTAAAATGTAGGTCGTATGCAAAAGTTACAACCCTGGGCCTTATCTATTAGGGCCCACGTAACTTTTGGTGTTTCATCTTTTAGGGTTAGGTTTTTGGATGTCTAGGGTTTTAGCATTCACGAGTAATGTTAAAAAATCCTTTGGAGCCTCATTGTAATCATTTTTCTTAGACAGATGCATGTAGCAAGCCACATCTCGTCTTAGAGATAGCTACCACCATTTGAGCAAGTTGTTTCCAGTTCTATAGTTTTACAGTTTCAACCTATTTTATTTATTCAATAGAAGTTATTGTTCACTGGATATATGTTTTTGTTCTCTATATGTATGTGTTATTGTGTTCAGTCTATTATTCCTTTCATTCTGCTCATAAATCTGGATCAGTGGTATCAGAGTGGTCTTCACTTCATTTATTTTTCTTTTTGCATGTCCCCGACAATATCTGGGTACAAGAAGTTGGGACTCGAACCAATCGAGCCTCTGCAAGATCAGGCACGTCGAGCCCGACAACAAACCATGGGGGAAGACAAGAAAGATGATGGAGTAGGAGATCTTTTTAAAATTTTGCTTGAGGAATCCCTTACACGAAAAAGGAACAAAATGATGGACAACTTTGCACATATCCTTCAGCATCTTCCAACAGGAGACGCATCTTCATCAAGCGGGCATACAACCCCCTTCAAGGTAAAAGTAAATTTTGATATTCCATTGTTTGAAGGAAAGATAGATGCGGATGATGTAGATAAATGGTTGAATCTGCTCGAGGGGTTTTATTTGGTCCACAATTTTTTCGACAGGGAAAAGATTACTTTTGCACTCCTCAAGGTCATCCCCCATGTTAAGGACTCGTGGGATACTTACTCTGAGCAAAGGGCCATAGTGGAATATGCAATATTTGTGGTCACCCCCACATGGTATTCCTTCATGGATGTCATTAAAGAATAGTACTACCTTGTTGGAAGCTATGAGGACCAATACACAAAATGGACCACGCTGCATCAGGAAAGGGACCAGACAATACCATATTTCACCAATAATTTCCATACCCTGTGCACCAAATTGGGTATCAAAAACTTTGAACAACATATGGTGCTCAAATACCACATATTTCTGCATAGATACATTCAAACAGAAATGGGTTTTTTCGACATCGCATCATTAGGTGAGGCTTATAGATATGTTGTCAAGATCGAGCATAAATTTAAGTAGAAGAGGCGAGATTTTGGATCTACAAACTCCTCACAGCCGAAGCAAAGAAAAGGCAAACCCAACCCACAAAACAAGGGACAGAGCAAAGATGGTTTCTCTCAGGACAACCAGTCCAAGATGTAACCCAAGAAGGGTAATGAGAAGTCAAAGAAGGACATGGGAAAATGGTGTGAATACCATAAAATCCCTTGGCACAACACTAAAGAATGTCGCTCCAAGCAGTCACCGGTCGCCGAGATGAAAGCTTCTAAGTCAAAGGCAGATTTTGACTCTGAATCAAATCCATAAAGTGGGAAGTAGATCATCGATGTTGAACCTAGTTCCACTATCGCTACCACCAAATTCCAACCAAGCAAACCAGAAGAACGAGAGGAAGGGGAATGCCTATTTCACTCACATATGTGGGTAAAGGGGACTCTATTGTATTTCATTGTCGATAACGAAAGTTAGAAGAACCTAATTTCAGAAGAGGTCATCAAGCGGCTAAACCTATCAATAACACCACACCCACAACCCTATGCCATCGCCTGGCTTCACCAAGGATGAGATCTTTGCGTCAGCCAATAGTGTCGTCTTCCTTACAACATCAAGCCCTTAGAAGATGAGATATTGTCTGATATTTCTCCCTTTGAATTTTGTGATGTTCTTTTAGGCCATCCATATTTGTGGAAGCGACATGTTGTGTATGAGTCTAGACCTAGCAGGATTATTATTAATTTCGGTAGACAATTTTACAAGATACCAGAGGTAGCACCGTCTACTACTATTTCTTTAATATCTATTAAGCAATGCAGTAAGGTCAATTCACAGACCAGGAAGTTCGTCTTCTTTGTGATCCATGCTTGCAGTAAGAAGAAGGTTGCCGCCACATTTATGACCTCTACACAGAGCCTCTCCTTGAAGAAAAAGAAAGTGGACAGGATCGTGGAAGAGTATAGAGACATCTTCTCCTTGCCCATTGGGGCACCGACACACTGCCAAGTCAAGCATCCAATTGATCTAACCCCTAGTGCCTTGTTTCCTAATGGACCAATATATTGTCACTCGCTGATGGAAAATGATGAAATCAAGTGCCAGATCCAAGAGATTCTTCAAAAGGGGCACATCCGACCCAACTCCTCCCCTTGTGGAAGCCTGATTGTGTTGGTGCAAAAGAAATAAGGGACCTATAGCGGCTCTTCATTGATTACATAGCATTAAACAAAATCACAATCAGGAACCGGTACCCAATTCCCCGAATTGATGACCTTCTTGACCAACTCAAGGGGGAAAAGTTCTTCAGCAAGATTGACCTAAATTTTGGCTACCACCAGGTTCCCATCGAACCAATTGATGTATGGAAGAAAGATTTCAAATATAAAGAAGGTCTCTTTGAATGGTTGGTCATGCCCTTTGGCTTAACAAAGAAACCAACAACTTTCATGATATTGATGGATGATGTATTGAGACCCTTCACCAACTCTTTTGTGGTGTCATGTCTGGATGACATCCTCATCTTCACCAGAACTTGGGAGGATCACATGCAACATATGCAGCAAGTTTTGGGAACTCTGCGGGAGCACAAGCTATATGCCAACTTGGAAAAATGATCCTTTGGCATGAACAAGGTACAATAATTGGGATACATTGTTGATTATCATGGGGTACATGTGGATCCAGCTAAGATCCAAGTCATATTTGATTGTCTATCCCTGACCACACTAACCAAGCTTCAGATCTTCTTGGGACTTGCCAACTTCTACCAGAGATTCATGTTGGGATTCTCCCATATTGCATGGGCCCTCATACAAGTAACCAAGTACAGTGGAAGGGAAAAGTTCACATGCGGGTAGGCACAACAAAAATCATTTGATGATATGAAGCATCGATTGTGCTCAGCTCTAGTACTCTCCTTACATGATCTGCAACAACTGTTTGAGATTGAGAGTGTCATACCATAGTGAGACACTCTCAAATATTTTATAGAAATACCGCACCTATTACAAATAAATGTATTCCATTATGCAAACATGTCTTCAATGGAAACATTATATTCTAGGAAAGGAGACAATCATCCAAACTAATCACAAGCCTCTGTAGTTCATACAGACACAGGGGAATTTTTAGAACGACTTCCATCAAAAGTGGTCCACATACCTACAGTAGTTCCATCTCAACATCAAGTATAAAACAAAGAGCACAAATTGTTCCGCTGACTTCCTTAGTCACTCTCTCGTTGTTGCACTCACCTCAGTGCTCCATTCCTATGCACATGAGGCATGTGAGTGGCCCCAACTTTATCAGTGTGACCCTGACTTCACCACCACCTATAATCTCTTGGTTACGGGAGAGAATGTCACAAATTTTCACATCTAGGATGGACTGTTGTGCCATCTGGGAAACCTCTATGTTCCCACAAGCGAGCGTGCAAAGAGGATTTGGGAGGCTCACTACAGTTGGATTCCAGGACATTTTAGCGTGGAGAAAACTGTGGTTGTTCTACAAAAACATTTTTATTGTCCAAAACTTCGGCAAGACGTCAACAAGTATATCATATCTTTCACTACATGTGTCATTGTTAAGCCCTAAATAGTGGCACATTACCCCTTAATTGGGGCATATTACATTAGTAATGTTATTTTATTTATGTTGGTTTCGGCCCATTAGTTGTAATTGTACCTCCTAGTCTCTTATATATACCAAGGATACCTTTTCATTTGGAGTCATCTTGTATTGGGTAATTTATGTGGTGTATAAGGAAGTTGCCCCCTCGAAGAGGATTATTATCTGAAATTCTCTCTTTTTCAAGGCATTGAGTAATTATTCTGAGGTTTTTCTATGCTATCTTGATATTTGGTTCTTAACATTTGGTATCAAAGCTCAAGGTCTTGGGGTTTCGTTGCTACATCTGAGAACCTTGGACTTTTAGCTATAATTTCTTTCTACGATGTTTCGGAAGGAACCCCTTAGAGGATATTTAGAATATAGATCAAGGTCTGTTGTGTTCAAATTTCATCTCCTGAGGCCTTATACTTTCAGAGATATAGCTTCCGTAAGATAGGGTTCTGGAATCATCCTGAATTTAGTCATTGTGGAATTTTCGCTTTGAAATTTTTTCTGTAACATTTCAGACCCTAAACTTTGGAGGATACTCATAGAAATTATTAAGGTATATGTGATAAAAATTTCATCTTCTGGGTCATCTCACAATTGTAGATACACCCTGTGAAAGATAGGGTATCTGACGATTCCTATTGACTAGTCTCAAGAAGGTGTTCCGGGTAAAACAATCATAAATTATTCCTAGAGTATCCAAATTGAGTGAGACCACTTGCATTGGATAGTTGAAAGTCTGTAGTATTTCTGGTACAATTTTCAGAATTGTATATCAATTATTTTGTGTGGGAGACTCTATACAAGTGAGATCTCCTGGAAAGGACAAAAATAAGAAAGTTGTGGGGAAGTTATCATAACTTCCACTTGGCACATCCAATTTTGATCATACATGTAGCTTTGTAGAGAAGAAATATCAGAGAACTACAAAAAATAAATGTACATACCCATAAGGGCCGAAATTTTGGAGATACAGGAAAAGAAAGATAGTCTAGCATAACCACCTCAAAATCAAGGTTTAAAAGTGATACTTGGCCAACATGCCAGCAAAAAAGGGAACTTCTACACCAAATAAGCCTCCAGAAATTCCTACTTGGAGTCTTGATGAAGGTGAAGAAATGCGTAGGGACATAAATGATTTACAAAAGAAGACAATAACAAAATATGAACTACAAGGGATGATGGATGGTTTAAAAAGGGAGATCATGGAAGGATTGAAAAATTTTCTAATAGAGAGGACACCTGAAATTGAAAATGTATCCCATGAAATTCATGATGAGGACACATGGAAGATGAATAAAGAATGGAGAAACTCCAAATTTGGGTTGAAGACCAACCACTTTCCTAAGATCAATATGAGGAAGTTTGATGGCAAGGACCCAATCACATGGATACTTCAGATGGAGCAATTATTTGATCTACATGATGTGCCACATACACAAAAGGTACGAATTGCTTCTTTATACTTAGAGCCCAATCAATTTGTGTGGAATCAATGGCTTTGTTCTCACAAATCACTCATCACTTGGACAATTTTCACAAAAGAAATGATAGCACACTATGAGGATACAAGGAGAAATACCTTCTTTAGCCAATTGATAAATCTCAAGCAAAATGGTTCAGTTACAAAGCACATTGAGAACTTCCAAAGATTGAATATAAAGGTAACAAATTTTCCAAATGAGCACTTTATTGATGTATTCATAGGAACTTTAAGGGATAACATTCAACATGAGGTTCTCCTTTGGGAACCCAAATCATTGGAGAATGCATTTAGGGTGGCAAGAAATGTTGAAAGTATAAGTATGGCTATGGATACTAGAAGGACCACTCCTAACATTTATCGAGAGAATAATGTTCCTTCTTTTAAAACAACTCAACCTACAAGGTTGACACCTCAACAATTAGAGGAAAGAAAAGCAAAAGGTTTATGCTTTAATTGTGACAACAGGTATAGTAAGGGGCATAAGTGTGGTGAGAATAAATTATTCTACATAGATTGTGAAGAAGAACAATAACAAGAACAAGAACCATCTCAAGATGAAAACATAGAAGAGATTTATTCTGAAGAGTTGACTCCCACGATATCGTATAATGCATTGGCTGGAATTAGCACTCCTCAAACCCTCAATATTGAAGGATATATCAAGAATAAAAAGGTAATAGTCCTAATTGATTCTGGTAGTACTCATAATTTCATTCATTATAAATTAGCCAAAGCTCTCAATTGCTTTGTATATCCAGAGCCAGATTTTCAAGTAATGATTGCAGATGGAGGAACTATCAATTGCTCAGGAAAATGTAATAATATCAATCTTACTATGGGGTAATATGTAATGAATAGTCCAATTATTGTTATACCCATGGGTGGTGTTGATGTCGTACTAGGAATCCAATGGTTACAATCATTAGGAACAATGGATTTTAATTTTCAAGAACTTTTAATGAAATTTCCATTGGAAGGAAAAGAAATTGAGTTAAGAGGTATCACAGGGAAACCCAATAAGGTGATAAGCTCTAATGGCATGACAAAATTATTGAAAAAGGGGCATCAGGATGTAATTGCACAACCATGCTCACTAGATGTTCCAACATCTAAGCCATCTATTCCTGTAGATCTCCAAGGGATCATTGATAAGCATTCCAAAGTATTTGAAGATATTCCCAAAGGTCTTCCACCCACTCGAAATCATGATCATGCTATTTACCTAATTCCTGGGAGTGTTCCTCCTAAAATCAGGCCTTACAGATACCCTTATGCCCAGAAGAGTGAAATTGAGCATATGGTTGAAGAAATGTTAGAGGTGGGCATTATTAGACCTAGCCAATGTTCTTACTCTGCACCACTAGTAATGGTACTCAAGAAATATGGCTCGTGGCGTATGTGTCCGGATTATAGAGAGCTCAACAAGATCACTATTAAAGATAAGTTCCCATTCCTGCCATTGATGAATTGTTAGATGAACTACATGGAGCAATCTATTTCACAAAGTTGGATCTTCATTCAGGGAATCATCATATTAGAATGAAGGAAGAAGATATCCCAAAAACAACATTATGAACTCATGAAGGCCATTATGAATTTTTGGTCATGCCTTTTGACCTTACAAATGCACCTTCCACATTCCAAGGGTTGATGAATTCCATTTTCAAGCCATTCCTTCGAAAATTTGTGTTACTATTTTTTGATGATATACTAATCTATAGCAAGTCTTGGGAGGATCATGTGCGACATGTTGACAAGGTGCTACAACTACTAAAGGAGAAACAACTATATGTCAAACCATCCAAATGTTTCTTTGGGTTAAAGGAGGTAGAGTATTTGGGTCATATTGTATCTCGTGAAGGTGTCAAGGTAGACCCTAACAAGACTAAGGCCATGATGGACTGGCCGATTCACAAAACATTGAAGAATCTTAGAGGATTTTTGGTTTTGACAGGTTACTGCCACAAGTTTGTTCGGAACTATGGAAAAATAGCAGCACCTTTAACGACATTAACTAAGAAGGATGCATTTCCATGGAGTCCAAAGGCAACTGAAGATTTTGAACAACTTAAAGAGGTGATGTGAAAAGCTCCTGTCTTGACCACACAAGACTTCACAAAAACCTTTATTGTGGAATGTGATGCCTCAGAAAATGGAATTGGTGTTGTCCTAATGCAAGAAGTAAGGCCCCTAGCTTTTGAAAGTCAGCCACTCAAGGGAAAGGACTTACACAAACCCATTTATGAGAAGGAAATGATAGAAATACTACATGCATTGAATAAATGGCACCCTTACCTAATAGGTAGGCACTTCAAGGTCAAAACAGATCATGATAGTCTTAAATAATTCTTGGAACAAAGACTATCTTCAGAAGAACAACAAAAATGGGTGACCAAGATATTGGATTATGATTTTGAAATCATCTATAAAAAAGGAAAGAAAAATGTTATGGAAGATGCACTCTCAAGAAAGGATGAAGATGTTGAGGCCTTTCTCTGTGTTATATCAATCATCCAACCCGATTGGATAATAGAAGCGAGGGATGAATGGAAGAATGATGAAAACGTGTGGACTCTCATTCAAAGGTTGCAACAAGATTCCAATTTATCAGATACATTTACATGGAAAAATGATTCACTATGGTACAAATATCGCTTATATTTATGTAAGAACTCCAAAATCAAACAAAAGGTACTATTGGAATTGCACACCTCTCTGGTAGGAGGGCACTCGTGATTTTTGAAAACCTACCATAGGGTCAAGAAGAAATTTTTTTGGGATGGCCTTAAAACTAATGTTCAAAGGTTTGTGACAAAATGTTTGGTTTTCCAACAAAATAAGGTGGAAACAATTAAGACCCTGATCCAGGTGGATATCGGTGGCCACCCACATTCTCCAACTGGCCCAAAGCATGTTTCTGGCAATTTTGGTAATTTACTATTTTTAGCAGTTTTTAACTTCCGGGGCCATTTTGAGGCCCTAAACGATGTTTTTTGGGAAAACGGGGGAGCAACATGGATCGTAGATCAATGTTGCTCCGGCCAAAAGTTGTA
>ML776629.1:1330343-1348592 GCA_009831015.1 Picea engelmannii | reverse complement strand
TCTAGTTGCAGCTGGAAAACAAAGGAAGTTGGTGCTTCCAATGAATGTAATTCTTCAAGACATATAAGAAAAAGCATTCTGTGGTTTTCTCCCGATTTGGGTTTCCACGTAAAACACTGGTGTACTGTGTATGTGTGTGATTGATCATTTGTTCATTGCTTATTTATTACTGCTCATTATTGGATAATAATTCTACATTGATATAACATTTGAAGAAAAAGGATTAAAATTACGTTATTACTGATTCACCCCCCCTCTCAGTAATCCAACAGTTGGGACTCCAACCCTTGGGTCCCATTGATGTTGCACTACCTCTTGCAACCACAAAGGTAGAATCTTCCCATGTTCAGTCTAAGGCCGACAAAGCCACCAAATTCATTGAGCAGGTTCAGCACATCTGCCAACAGGTCCATGAGATTTTGCAGAAATCCAATTCTAAGTACAAACAGTGCCGTGATCAACATCAGGTACCGCACCAGTTTCAGGTGGGAGACAAGTTCTGGTTACATTTGTAGAAAGAACGCCTGACAAGGCGCCATTGGAAGCTCTACCCACTTCGCTATGGGCCTTACACTATCACCAAGGATTGGTAGCAATGCTTTTGATCTCAACACTCCACCCTTCATTGGATTTCACACAGTGTTCAATGTGGACCTCCTTTAGTCATAATTTCCACCATTATTGGACACCTCAGAGATTGCAAAACAGTTGAAACCAATAGATCTCAACCCTAACTGCATGGAACAGGAATCCATTGATCATATAGTGGACACACAGGTCAAGGGCACTCACCATCAGAGAATCCATTTTTATCGGGTTGTCAAGGTAGGGCAACTCCTACACCAAGGAAAGTGTCTCACCCAGGGCCAAATTCAATAGAATTTTCCTCACCTGATGGGATCACTCAATGTAATGGAGACCATTTCTTCCTAAGGGGGGAGGACTGATCCAAGTGGATATTGGTGGCCACCCACCTATTCCAACTGGATCCTCTTGACATTTTTTAGTTTAGCACGTTCTTCTATTATTATTTCTAATTGTGGGTTCTACACTTTTGGGGATGTTTGAATCCCTACACAGTTTCCAAGTGGATATTGGTGGCCTCCCACCTAATCCAACTAGCTTATTTTGGAATTTTTCATGTCAATGCATCTTTTTTTACTTGCAAGGCCGTTTTGGGGCCCTAAACGGTGTTTTTTTGTATTTCCATAGCCAAACTGTAGATAGAGTTAGAGTTTGATGGAATAATGTGTATTTCTCGAAAATACCTTTCCAACAGGCTATCACGTGCCTAAAACGGAGGTCGTACACAAAATTTACGACCTTGGGAAGTTGAGGTACCAACTTACCCATCGAGGCCCACATAACTTTTGGTGTTTCATCTCTTAGGGTTAGGTTTTTGGATGTCTATGGTTTTGGAATTCATGAGTAATGTTAAAAATTCCTTTGGATCCTCATGGTAATCATTTTTCTCAGATGGATGTGTGTAGCAAGCCAAATCTCTTCTCAGAGATAGCTACCACCATTCGAGCAAGTTGTTTCCATTTATACAGTTTTACAGTTTCGGCCTATTTTAATTATTCAATAGAAGTTATTTTTCATTAGATATTTGTTGTTGTTCTCTATATCTTTGTTTTATTGTGTTCAGTCTATTATTCCTTTCGTTTCGCTCATAAATCCAGATCAAATATGGTCAAGACCTATCTAGCAACGAGTACACTCTCCAGAGTGGATAATGCCATGGTTGAGACTAGAGGTTTGATTGAGACTCCTGGATCTTTCAATACTAAACATCCCTTGACTATTTGGTTTCATATTGAAGGCAAGGTAGCATGTTGCAGGTATCCATGAAGAGATATATTAGTGACGATTTTACTAGGTTCCTACCCGAGTGACTCTCACTGGAGGGAGGGCACTTGAGATAGATTTCTACAGGCCATCAGGATTTCATCACACCATGTCTCCTAGTTATGATTGTCTCATTCATACCTTCACTCATATCCATGGTGGATTCCATAACCTCTCATGGTAGGTCTTTGGGAGGCCCTATTTCTACTCTTCATCCTCTTTCTTCGATGGTTCCTATAACCATTCAGAAGAAAGGGTTTGGAAGAGTCATAGTCTAGGATTGTTAGAGAGATTTTGGTTTATCTTTTAGATAGAGTATTTTTATTTTTTAGGATGGAAGCTTTGATAAGGACATTCACAATGTGATTTAAACATGCTTAATACCACTTTTTATACCACATAAGCATGTAGTATCTTTGTGTTATCACTTATTGCTTGATTGTTTTATTTTGTGACTCTAGTTATTTGATAGATTAAGTGTATCTTTGAGCAAGTAATTTACACCTAAGAACCATTGTTCCCCCTAGGAGACTATCTCGTAGACTCTAAGGCCTACCTCCATTAGGAATTTTGAGTCGTGTCTTATCTCCCACTCAATGGGTTAGATTTGAACATCCTAGTCCTTCTTTGGGATCGATAACTTTGAATCCAGAAAGTTCATCTTCTTCAAATTCAAAACCCTCATTCCCTTTGAGGCCATCTCATTAGGTCTTCTCAGAGTTAGTCTCCATTCAACTAGTTTACCTTTGTTTACCCCATCTACAATGGTACTTGTTCCCATCATTGTGGGAACTAATCAAAATCAAAACCAACCTGAAATGAAAACTCAACCTATCTTTTTTTTTGTAAGTAAGAGAGGGGAGAATCCTTCTATTCAATCCATGAAAAAGAGTACAAAGTAGTACATTGACTTGCAGATGGGAAAAGACCCCCCAGAAAGAGAACAAGGGATCATTTGTAACTAGCCTATGCTAAAGGAGATCCAGATGAAACAATACAATAGAAGGAGAAGGACCGGATCATTGTGTTTGCCAATGAGGATCCTTTCTACCTTTTTTTTTGCGAACATCAATCCAACCGGAGGAGTTGGTAGGCTCAGTGGCCTTTACCACCAATGCCAAATGATCTGAGGAAGTGTCAAAATCTTGAGCTGCTGAATTCTGTGGTGCTTCTTTGTCGCTGTCTGAGTTGTCTGATACATGAGGTCACTTCTGGGTCCCTGGGAGCGATGCTGAGATCATGATTGTGTCATTTGTTTCCCCCTTATCGTGAGGTGGGTGCAAGGATTTAGTTGCGGGAGTTGGAGTCATGGCTTCTGAAACTGCAGGATTTTGTGTCGAGGCTACAGGCTGGTGTTTTGGGTCGACAGATGGTTTCTGATCGCAAGTAGGGGTCTGCGAAGGTATTGAGGAAGGCGAAGGAGTTGGAGCATCTTTGGGAGGTTGCTTGTTGTCAAAGGAGGGGATCGGGCGGCTTTTGTGAGATTTCGGTCCTTGCCAACCATTGGCTCTTTTCCGTGCTCCAGAAGTTGTGGGAGGGGTGGGGGAAAGAGGACAAGTTGCTTGGAGGTGCCCTGTTTGCTGACAGGAGTGGCATCTGAAGGCGGTGTTCTCATAATCGACCATCTGTATGAAAGGATCACCATCACCCCAATCTATAAGAATCCTATCCGGAAGCCCTTGGCTGAGGTCAATTTCCATGCAAATGCGGGCGAAAGTGATGAATCCTTTCGTTATTCTGTCTGTGTCTATCTTGATGAATCTACCCAATGCATTGCCCAGGGTGGGTAAAAAAGATGCGGAATAGAAATGCAGGGATAGATTGGGTAGTCTTACCCATATCGGTGTAGTCATGGTTGTCATGGTCAGTGGATTGAACTCCGGGAACCATCGCTGCATGGAGAGACCAGATCTGCCCCAAAACCAAGGACCCTGCTCTAGTATGCGCTGACATTTGGCTTCGGTGGAGAAGTTGACGATGAAGAATCCCTTGGAACAGAAGAATAGCTCATGACCCTCCGACCAGGTCTTGTTAACCCATTCCTTTAGCGCAGGGGCTGAGGGCCAAAGTCCATTGAAGCGGCAAATGAGGGCTTTGGTCTGGTAGAGAAAGGCATATCCATAGACTTGGGGGTCTTCGACTTCTGCTGTTGGAGGTTCTGCACACTGCTCTACTATGAAGGCGCCTCCAAAGGGCTCCTGTACTTTTGAAGCTTCTGCCTGGAGCTTCAAAGGAGTGGAAGTCCCTGATTTCACAGCCTGCTTGTAAGAGCTTGGATGGGTCACTGAAGGAGCTCCTCCACGCAACCGAGAAGTGAGAGAAATGGTTGCGTTTTTTAGGTCTCCGTAATCTCGTAGCAGAGAGCCATCTCCAAGCTGCCGGCCTTCGAAGATTAGTTGTTGGAAGCTAGGCGGAATCCTTGTGGCTTGGTGGATTTGGGTTTTGAGCTCAGAGACAGAGTGCGAGTCTTGAACCTGCATACAGAGAGAAGATCCGGCAATGGTTTTGATGAAAAGGGGAAAGCTTGTCGTGATCTCGGAGCTAGTCTTGCTGCTATGGAGGTTAAGGCAGCGGCGGCGGCGGCTAGGGTTTAGTTCTTGCTGGTTCGCCTCGGCCCGGCACAGGACCGTCGCTTCTTTCTCCCCATTAGGGTTCCGTCTCATTTGCATGACCCTCACGCAGTCGCTCAACGATCCCTTGGGTCCTGGGCCGATTAGAAGCTTGCTCAGCCAGCCGTGTAATCTAAGGGTGACTTCACCGTCGAGGCTCTGGAGCATCTGGTCCATTCCCTGGGGGCCGCGGGAGGTGCAGAGGAATCGCGCATCGGCCTTGGCGGCCGAGAGGTTGGCCTTCTGAGCGATTGGGCCTTGGGTTTTCTGCTCCTGCTCCTTTATTCTGAAAAATGGCCTCCCGAGCTCATCAAATGCCAACGCCATTCCCTCGTGAGCGTGGCTGTAGTTGATGGACGCATAACCGTGGGGGTTCCTGCTGATCTGATCTCTGCCAACGCTATCTAAAGGGACAAGGGCCAACTGACTAAAGAAGTCGTAGGGCTGCCCTTGGGTGGCGGTGGGATCCAGATCTCCCACGTTCAGAGAAGCGTTCAGAAGAAACGTCGCCGCCTGTTGTTGCTGATCGGGGTTCGGCTTCAGCGCCATGGCTTCGATCCCGTCCAAGCTAGGGTTTCAGAGATGACCGATTGTTTTGGAGATTTAGAACCAACCCTCAAAACTCAACCTATCTTACCTTATATGGTTGGGTTGAATCTCCTAGATTTAACCAAAATTATAAATGATCCCATTCGACATGATTCGACTTGGCCATCCATGTTGACCAATTTTCCCTCAGATATCCCTAAGTTTGATTTCCATGCCAAAGAGGACCCCTCCAATCATATCATGCCATTTCACCTTTGGTGATCATTTGGATATATCATAGATGACTCAACTAGACTTCAGTTGTTTCAACGCACCCTCATAAGTGTGGTTACCAAATGGTATATTGTATGCACCTTGTTATAGTTGTTTGGGAAGGAAAGATATAAGCAACATAGATATTGTGTGATTAAATTAAGTGATGGAATATATTTAATTTTACCAAACGAAGTAATTAATCCATTCAAATGAAATGGTGATGACCTAAGAAAAGGTTTAGAATGAGTTCTTGGAAAAATGAATAGTTTATCACCTCATTCCCTCATACTTCATGGGGAAATACCTCATAAATTATGTGGATCAACTTGCCAATACCCATAAAACCTTTGACTCCATTGCTAAAGTGTTTTTGACCCCTTTTCAACTTTCTGTTCACCATGATGTAGAGATTAAAATTATTACCATTTTTTGTCAAATTACTACTACCCATATCACATATCATATTCATGAATGGTGTAGGAGACGTGGTTTGTGCAAGGCTGAAATTAGTGATCGATTCCTCATGGAATAGTTTTTGAAGTCCTTACTTCCTCCTCTTTCCAAAGACATGGCCATGGCCATGCCCAAAATTGAGGAGGAATCCATCCAAAAGGCTCAACAATATGACTTGATTTATGCCCATTTAGGGTGGTTGTACATCATTATTCCTAATGCTCATTAGTATTTCTCAAGTGACTTATCTACATTGGGGGAATCCCATGCCACTAATGGTGTCACTAGGTCTATTTCACACAGTAATTGATACCCTTATCCCTGTGGAACTAATATGTATGGTAACCCGTATGGTGGATTAGTACCTATTATCCCTCACCTCTTGTAGGGTGTCCCTGAATGCCTTAAAATTATTCTAATCCTCCACCAAATCCCTCTTGTTCCACATCTCATGTCAGAACTAGCACATTGTATTCAAGTCTTCCTCCACATCAACACATGCATGGTCATAATTGTAGTATTTCCTCTCTTATTGGGGTGGTCATGCATCCATTTGTCCCTTTCCTAGCCCTCTGCCAACAACTTAAGTACCTCTAGTCACAACACCTCAAACCCATTCAATATTGGTCAATCTACACCCCCTCTATAGGATCGGGTGTATGCACAATAAATTGCTCCTAACCCCTCCCAACCAAAATCCCAATAATAATAAAAACAATAATAATAATGGGAAGGGAAAAAATAATGACCAACACCAGAATCAAGGGAATAAAGGTAACCAAAATCCTCTACCCAATAATATTGGAGGAAATTAGAATATTTCAAATCAAAGTCAACATCATAATTCCAAAAAAAAATAGAGAAAGAACCCTCGGCTTCTTACTAACTGCCTTGCACTTTTTGTGATCTTTATGGAAATTATACCCATCATCATTCCTTTATATCCAAGTTGCTTCAATTGAATGAGTCAGTTGATAAATCTTGAGTGGCACAAAATAAACCTATTTCTCAACCTAACCCACCTTTTTCATTGCAATCAACTATGTTGCATAACCTTGTTCCAACACAAGGATTCATATCCATGTTGGAGCACCATTTCCTTTGGTCAACCTACAAAACCCCAACCCTTCTGGAGATGGTAACTTCCAAATTTTGTACATGAACTCGGTGGATATTAACCTTTCAGCCTAAACTAATCCATTATTAATGGACCTTTTTATATTCCCCAACCTAATATCAATCATCCCCTCAAGGTGCCAAAGGTTCCTTTATAACATAATTCCCATAATCCTCATGCACGGGTTGTCCATAATTATGGTGTAGTTGATGACTTAACTTATTCTTCTATAGTTATGTTGTCTTTAGTGTTGAGTTTTAATGCTTAGCTCATGAACATGTAGTTTCTTTCAATTTAGCATCAACTTGAACCATAAACAATGCAACAATACAATATACAATAGTTTCAGTAACCAAGATCACAAGAACAATAACCATGCACAAGAACACAAGAAGTTATCCTGGGAAAACCATACTCAATCAAGGGAAAAGCCCAGCAATCCTTTGTTATAGAGTCAAGAGAATATCCCCCACACCATAAACCCTAGAGCACACAAGAGGGTGCTTCTTTGACCTAGAACTTGCGCCTAAGAGAAGTGTGCACTTCGGTCGTACAACTTAGCTTGAGAGAATGTTACAAGTGTGAGAGTGAGTGAGATCCACAATGGGGATCTACTCCTATTTATACAAGACCTAGCACATCAAAAGGATGTGTCCATTGGCACAACAGGGATGACTTGCTCAACTGAATAATATAATTAATCTTTACAGAATATTAATTATCTTTTACATGGTGGGGCCGACTTGTACCTTTCACAATAAAAATTAAGGTTACAACAAATCTTACTCTCAGATAATATAGCAAGGGCTCCACACATCCTCTAGTGCTCAGCCACTAGGGAAACGTCCACTTGTGCTCATTCAAAGGGACGTCACTCTCAACATATAAAATCAACTAAGTCCATAGGAGTACCATCTATAGAGCCATCTCAAGTCGACTCAACTAAGTTCATATGAGTCTGATATGAGACCATCTCAAGTCATCTCAACTCAGTCTAGAGGAGCATGACAAGAGACCACATGTCATCTCAACTCATTCCAGAGGATTATGAAACACCCATCACATGGGCTCTCTCATATATCGTCTCAACTCAATCCAGAGGAGAATGACCTGGAGAATATCTCATGAAGTTGTAATAAAAAAAAATCCCTCTCAGCTAGGGGGGCATTCTCCAACAGTACAAGTCTCTCGTGGACATACTCGAAATTCATCCTGGCAAGTGGTTTGGTGAAGACATCTACAACTTTCTCATGTGTAGAAAGGTATTTCACATGTACTGCTTTCCTCTGCACCATATCTCTGATATAATGGTATTTGATCTCAATGAGTTTTGATTTATCATGTTTTGGCATAGGGGCAGACCCAGGGTTCAACGCTACAACAATGCACCAACAAAACCCTAACTACTAGCCCTTTCGGCAACACTTGCGAAGCAAATGAAGTCTCACCCGAGGTAGAGGTAGGGTTGGTTGCAGGAATCAGATGTCTGCAACCTTAGCTGGGACACATATCTGTGATTACAACACTTTAACAAAGCACTTATCAGTTATAGTTCATTAGTATTAAACCAGTATCTACTTCGCAGATAAAACCCTAATTACATAGCATCGCAGTATTCTACCAGATCTAGTATATTAAGCACTAAGCACATTCACATAGGTCAGATCCAGCATTCATCTATATTATTAAGCACATAGCATCAACAAATCTATATATCATTCATCTATATCAAGCAGCTAAATAAGTAAGCATGTAAACACATCAATACATCGCACAGAGCATAGCAACACAGGATATACGTGTTTCACCCCCGGCCTGGGGCTACGTCCACCAACTCTTCTTCTCTTTATTATATTATGTCAAGCTTCTTATAGGCACAAAGAATCAAAACACTACTCCGCATAGGACAGGATATATGTGCTCAATCTACCAGTTCCTCCTTCCCCGAGCTCAGTTATAGCACAAAGCCTTTCCACAGTCTCTTACATTCACTTGCACTTACCTATGCAAGATCTCAACATAGCATGCATGAAGCATTTACAATCCGTACTTAGCACTTTGCAAGGTATCAAACCCTTATGTCCTGCTTCTTACATCACCTAGACTTCTATTTATACATTAAAAAATAGGCCTAAGCATGGGTAAACCCATGGGCCGACATCCCCATACCTGTTACATAATCCCAAAAACCCAAAAATCCCTAAAAGGGGTCGAGATCCCATGATCTCCACTTCAACTTGTGCTCCACCTTCGACAGCCTGTCGAAGTCCCAAAGTAGGTCAAACATGACCAAGGATACTCAAAACTTGGTCAAGGGCCAACAGGCCCCCAACACTCACATGTGACTCATCCCGAGTCACTTTTCTCTGGGTAGCTCTGCCTCAAAATCCTCGAGTTGCTTCAACCTGTTGTTGCGCCAAGGCCTCCTGCTCGACAAACTCTTAGATGACTACTTCATTGACATGTCCCTCTAAGTGTTGTTCAGTTTTAGTGACGACCTACTCCAATTCTTCTCCTCGGCCTTCAATCTCTACGAACAGTTGGCAAGCCTCATCCTGTATAGGTTGGAGTCTCTGAGTCACTTCCATGACTTTTCCCTGAATAGTGTGGACCTGTTGTTGAGCAGTGTGTTTCTCTTGGGATTGCTTCATCCTTTCAATGGCTGAGAGGGGCTTCAACTGTGCCTGTATTGTTTATGCTTGTTTCTTTGCCTCTTGGAGTTATGACTCTAGTACCTTCATTTCTGGATTCTTAGTGAGTCGCTCATAAGTATGGGCACTGCAATCACTTAATTGTTTATATTCCATGGTGAATTCTCTTATCCTCTCAACTGCACTTCGAGCAGTTGCTTCTCTTTGATCTCGCACTTCCTGTGGATTTTTGGGCACTTTTTGGAGCTCTAAGTCTTCTATTATTTGTTAAAGCTTCTTGATAACTTCCGTGAACTGAGCTACTTGATGCTCCACTCTATCTTCTACTTTTGGCTCTAATCCCGTCACAAAGCAAAGTGCTATGTCAACTACTTCTTTGATTCCAAGCTACTCTACGAGCAACTGCTCTTTTTCTTTCTTGATTTATGCCCTCTCTTTTTCAAACTTGGCTTGAAGTTCATCCTTCTCTTTTTGTGCAATTCGTCGTTTCTCTACGACTACCTCTTGCACTTGCTTTAGGGCCTCTGTATTCTGTTCTTTTTCTTCTTGTACATGACAAAGGTGAGCTTCGGTCGCATCAGCGAGTCTGCAGAGTTGGGTAGGCTCATCTCCTAACTCTAGTGCTTCTAATGGTGAGGGTGCAATGGATAATGCACGCCTGGATTGAAGGGCATGTTGTACCCCTCTGATTTCAACTTCAATTATGTCATACATTTCTTCCAGCTTGGCTTCATGCTTCTGCAAGACATCCTACGAAGAATCTGCGACAACTGCTATGATAAAGTCGAAGTCATCGACCGTGCGCATAGTTTGCATCATGGTTTTGATAGCTCTAGAATTCTTTCGTGAGGTAGGTTTCGTAGGGGAAACATTTCTTTTGTTCAAGGGATCTGTCTCATCAATAGGATCCCTAGGTGGTGTTACTTCACCTTGCTTATGTTGATCTTCTTTGCCATTGGTCTCTTCTACTTCGTCATCACCTCCTCGTCCAGGTGATTCTGAAGTAGTCTCATCTGATGTACTGCCCAGCTGTTGGACCTCTTCTATCTTATTCCTTATGCTTGTTCTAGGCATGTCATGCTCTTTGTGAGTGGCCTCTGAGTTTCCAATTAGTTCAGGGTCTGACATGTTTGCGGGGTCAGCGGGGATAAGGAGGTATGTTGACCAGTCCTTAGTTATCTACTCAAGGTCCTCCTCTGTGAGCTTGTAGTATGACTGAAGCTCCTCTTTATGCTCGTCTGCTCGCATAGTGATATAGATGAAGTGTCGATCTGTGCAGAACTTCATGAGGGGTTGAAACTGCTGCAGGGTGTTTGGCGTCATGCGAGGTTCATCTTCAATAGCGCTCTTCAGTTGGAGATAATACGTATGAAAAACTATGTTCGAATGCCACTGTTTTCCCATGTCGCTTGAGTACCAAAGCATGGAGAACTTCGCAGCGAGTGGCTCGAACGGTTCAATATCTGGGAAGGTCGCACCTTCTGACATCTCCCAAGAAATAAATGCTATGAGGATCAGGAGCCAGCTGAAGTGGAACTCGTAGCCTTAATCCTAAGATTCACGATAGTCTAATTCCAGTTGGTTGACCAAGTACTTATCCCAGTTCATCTAGATTCCTTCTACACATTTCTTGGTGAGGTCAACAACAAATCATGTGACGTGTGTAGGTCTTTTCTTTCTCACGAGCTTTCCTACGATCAGCTGGCAGGCCAAGCGCACTACTCCATTATGGATGGAGGCTACCTTGTAGCCTCGCATCCCCATTTCTACATCATTGTATGTGTCTTTGATCCTCTATGCCAATGCACGATCTATAGCCTTTCCAGGGTAGAAGTCTTGTGGGTCAGGTCCTTGCATGCTCAATCTGGTGATCCTATGGATCAACATCAGATCGATTATAATGCGTCGGTCTAACCATAGGTAGACACCATGGTAACATGAGAGCAGGATCTTAACACAGGCGTTAACCTCCTGGTGCCTTCCAAAATGTGGAATCTTCATCAATTTCAAGAGGGTGGATTGTGTGAGGTTCATAGTCCATGGTTGGGGGGTGATCTTCGAGTTCTTCCCCTTCATCTTGGTCAGGTATTTGTAATGGGAAAAAATATTGTGGTTCTTGTGATCCCCTAGGTTGAAGTTGCTAAACTTCAACGTCGCGATCTTATCTTGTTGTGTTCTAACTTCACGTATCCCCTTCGGGAGGTACGCAGTAACCAAGGTGTAATAAAATTCCCTCGGGACACTGTCACGACTCATCGTGTCGGCCAGAAGTGAGATGTAGTCAGGTAAGATGGTCGGTATTAGCTTCGCATTTTCTAGGTCATATCTGTGCTTAGTTCTCTTTCCTGTTACGACTCAAGATGGTCCAGATCCGCGAGCAGTCAACAGGGAGTATTGCACTACTCTCGTCGATGAAGCTTGAGCTCCTATGGACATGACCTTCTCAGCCATTAGATCGATTAAAACTTATTCAACGACTTTCTCTGCGGCACTGAGCTCGTCTAACATGCATGTTCAGATCGGATAGCTCAGGTGGATGGATGAATGCTCAATGCAATAAAACAAGTTTTGATCTTAATGAACACAGCATGGTAGCAACAATTTCTTCTGTTGGCTTGAATATGATTCACAAAAGTGTTCTCGGTGCAACAGTCGACGGACTAAGTAGACAGCGAAGTAACAGATCTCTCCAACAGACGAGAAGCCTTCATCAATGTAGTTTTGTCTATTGTGGCACGGTCCCAATGGTCTGACGGTGAGCTTTCTAACCATAAATGTCGTTCTAATCATTCTGGGTGACGGTCTCACGGTTATACTATTTCCAAAGACTATATTTCTTCACCATGGTGAAGTTCCATGTGGCGTTGTTCTGATATCACGACGAAGTTCCAATTTTACAAATCTTCTTTCTGCGAAATTCCCTCTGGAATATTCTGCAACTTTTCTATCTTTTCTTTCTTCATACTAAGCTTCCTAGCCTTCTTCCCTGTAGTCTTCGTCTCGGTTATCCTCTTTCCATTTTAATTCTTATCTTCTTTTGGTATAGTAACTTCGCGTTGTTGAGATTCTTTCATGGGGTTCAAGGGCAATACTTCTTCTCTATCTGGGGTAGGTGCTTCGTTCTTCTGTGAGTCTTCTTGTGTTCTTTCAACTTCGACATCCAAGTTTCTAGTTCCAAATAGCTTCGATCTGTTCTCTTGTTCTTCAATCAAGTGCGTTATTCTCCTAGTCATAAAATCTTTTAATTCTTGCTTCTTCTTCTCTAAGACTTCCTCTTCTTTCCTTCTGGTTTGATCTATTTCAATCCAAGGCTTTCCTAGTAATATAGAAAATGGGGTGTTATTCTCAATAAATTTAACAACCTCAAATTCTTCCTCTGTCAAAGTTCCATGAGCACTCATAGATGTTTGGGTAAGTCTTCTACATAGGGTTATTAGCTTTCCTTTAAACAAGCCTATACCTCCCAATGAAGGAACCATAGCAGGCTTTCCCAAAATTTCCCAAGTTCTTTCTGTCATGATATTCACCTGTGTTTCCTCATCCAGAGTACAATCAATTTCAAAGTCTCCTATTCTTACTTCTATTTGCTCTTTCTCTTTTAATATCTATGATAGATTAGTATCTCTATGGTCATTCAGGGTTTCTTTCATCTGTAATAGTACAGTCTTTGAATCCTCCTGGGGTTCTACCATGGTCTCAATTTATTGACCTTTCTCAGGGTCTACGTGTTCCATATTCATTCTTTCAAGCTTAGCAATCATTCTAGGGCAATCCAAAACTTCATGATCCACAACTTTACAACAAATACAACTAAGTTTTCTACCAATGCAATCCTTAGCAAGATGTTTTGATATTCTGCAACTGTAACAAAGGGTTAATCCTTGTTTTCTTTTAAATGATCCCCAGCCTTTATTGTACTGCATGCTAGGATCATAGTAGCTAACCTGCAAAAAATTCTTTCTAAGGTCCTGCATCCATTTGTTAGTCCAAAAATATTTTCTATGAATAGGAATAACATATCTTTCATTATTTTTGTCAGATCTAATCATATCAAATCTTCTTTCTTCTAGTTGTACCCTAGTTTTCAGGCTAGGAAAAAATTTATCAATCATACCTAGATCCATACTTTAGAAACAAAAATTTTCACTTATCTTACCTTTAACGAAGCATAAAGCTTTTAGATATTACCTCTTTTCTTCAGATCGACCTTCTCTTCTTAGCACACAGATTCAAAAATCAAGTCGAGTATTGCGCGCTAAAGAAACATATCTACGCATAGAGCTTTCTCTTTTCCTCAATTCCCAGCAATCATAGTTTCGGGTCCCGGCAACGGAACCATTTGTTGGCACAGGGGAAGACCCAGGGTTCAACGCTACAACAGTGTACCAACAAAACCCTAACTACCAGCCCTTTCGGAAACAGCTGTGAAGCAGATGAAGTCTCACCTGAGGTAGAGGCAGGGTTGGTTGCAGGACTCAGATGTCTGCAACCTTAGCTGGGACATAGATCTGTGATTACAACACCTTAACAAAACACTTAGCAGTTATAGTTCATTAGTATTAAACCAGTATCTACTTCAAAGATAGAACCCTAATTACAAATCATCGCAATATTCTACCAGATCTAGTATATTAATCACTAAGCACATCCACATAAGTCAGATCCATCATTCATCTATATTAGTAAGAACATAGCATCAACAAATCTATATATCATTCATCTGTATCAAGCATATAAACAAGTAAACTCGTAAACACACCAATACATCGCACGAAGCATAGAAACACAGGATATACATGGTTCACCCCCAGCCTGGGGCTACATCCATCAACTCTTCTTCTCTTTATTATCTTCTGTCAAGCTTCTTACAGGCACAAAGCATCAAAAACCTACTCCGCATAGGACAAGAGATATGCGTGCACTCCGCCAGATCTTCCTTCCCAGAGCTCGGTTACAGCACAAAGCCTTTTCATAGTCTCTTACATTCGCTTGCACTTATCTCTACAAGATCTCAACATAGCATGCACGAAGCATTTGCAATCCCTACTTATCACTTAGCAAGGTATCAAACCCTTCTATCCTACTTCTTATATCGCCTAGACTTCTATTTATACATTACAAAATAGGCCTAAGGATGGGTAAAACCATGGGACAACATCCCCATACCCCTTACATAATCCAAAAAACCCAAAAATCCCTAAAAGGGGCCGAGAACCCATGATCTCCACTTCGACTTGCGCTCCGCCTTCGATAGCATGTCAAATTCTCAAAGTAGGTCAAACATGACCAAGGATACTCAAAACTTGGTTAAGGGCCAACATCGTTAAACACAAGATTCTCTAAGATCTTCACACAACTCTGGTTATCGCAATGGATAATGGTGGAATCCATCTCATGTCCAAATAAGTCTGTAAGGAAATTATGAAGCCACACTACTTCGCAGACTTCCACACACAATGCAATGTACTCTGCTTTTGTGGTACTCAAATCCATAAAGTATATTTCCTTCTACACCAAGAAACCATGGCATATCCCAAAGTAAAACAACAACCAGAGGTACTCTTCTGGTCCACTATGTTCCCTACCCAATTTGCATCGACATATCCCTGCAATCTCATGTATACACCATAGGCATATCTCAGGCCATAACCAATTGTGCCTCGTAGATATCTCAACACATGATTCGTTGATATCTAGTGTGTCTCTCTCAGCTGACTCATAAATTAGTTGAGTACACTCACTACATAGCATATATCAGGTATGTAAAAGAATAGAAAAGATACAATGGAAAATACAAACATTACACGGAGATTTTTCCCCTGGAAACCCAAACCGGGAAAACCAACATATTCTATATTCATTCATCATGTTACATTGTTTAAAATACAATATATATATAGGACCCAATGACATCCAAAAACCCTATCCCAATGACCTGGATTAGTCAACAACCCTAATCCCTTAACCAGAAATAGAAAATCATTGACAAAAACCATGTGCCGAAAAAACGCCCAACAATGGACACGAAAATCGAGGTAAAAATGTGACATGTTTCACGAGGAAAATAAAATTTCTTAGGCGCCATGCCCTTGAACAACCACATAGGGGTATTTCTCCCCCCTTCACCCCTCAAACCCCCCCACACATTTGACGCAACATAGAAACTATTAATCGTGCAAAGAATATAACACATACCCAATAGTGTAGGCATGGATTTGCAGTCCATCATCCCGAATTTCTTCAGTATATCCATTGTATATTTTCCTTGAATCGAGAAAATATCATTAGTCCTCTACCATACTTATAGTCCCAAGAAGTAGTGCATCATACCAAGGTCCTTCATCTTGAATTCAGAAGTCAATGCATGCTTGCATTCAGCAATAAGACTTGTTCTATTGGTGAGGAATAAGTCATCAACATACAGGACCAAAATTAGGTACTTGTCACCGACAAGGTGATAGTATAGGTTGGGATCAGTAACACTCTTTTTGAATGCCAATCTCATCAAGTATCCATCAATATTATCATACCAAGCATGAGGAGCATGTTTTACTCCATACAAGGATTTCTTCAACATGCACACATGAGACTTATACTCATGTATCACAAATCCATCTGGTTGCTTAATGGAAAAATCTTCCTCAATCTCACCATTGAGAAAGGTTGTCTTTACATCCATCTGATGTAGTCTCCAACCCATGGATGCAGCTAGGGAAATGATCATACGGATGGAAGTGTATTGGGCATCAGAAGCAAATGTCTCCTCATAATCTATTCCCTCCACCTGAGAGAATCCTCTAGCCAGAAATATCTCTTTGTACATCTCGACACTTTCATCAATTGCATGTTTGATCTTATATATCCTCTTGGAAGTCACTAAAAACTTCCCTTCCAGTCTTGGAACAATATCCCACACATCATTCTTCATGATGAACTGATACTCTTCTGTCATGGCATCTTTCCAATCCTTCTGACATGTTGCTTCTCTGTGACAAGAAGTCTCGGTATCAATGATGTGGCTCATAGCTGAAACATAGCTCGAAAATATATGTGGTCTCTTAATATCTTGGAATGTACCATGAGGATCTTCATGTCCTTATGCCTCCTCTAGAGTCTGTCAAGCCTAAGCAAGCCTCTTATGGCATACTACAATGTCTCTGGGAACATCAACTAGATCTGTAATTGTCTCCCTCTCAATTGTTGAAGGGGGAGAAGGTATAGTACCTCTTCCTTCTTCTCACTGTCAATCTCCATCTTAGATTCTTTGGATCTTCGGAAGGCTATCTCTTCCTCAAAGGTGACATCTCTGCTAACCTCAATCTATCTCTGACTAGGGATGTATATCCCATATTCCTTCGAAGATTCATTGTACCCCACAAATGTACACTTTCTGCCTGAAGGTTTTAGCTTGGTCCTCTTCTCCTTGGGTACATGAAAGTATACGGGACACTCAAATATCCTAAAGCGTCCAACCTCAGGCTTCACTCCAGTAAAATCTTCTTCGAGAGTCATGTTCTTTAGAATCTGATGGGGACTCATGTTTTGAACATACACATTTTTCATGGATGCCTCTGCCCACAAAATCATAGGTAGATTTTGATCATGTATCATCACTTTAGTTTCCTCAGTAATGGTTATGTTCTTCCTCTCTGCAACCCCATTTTGTTGAGGGTTATAAGGAACAATGTACTCCCTCTTGATCCCTACCTCAATACAGAAATCATTAAAATATCAAGAGGTGTAATCTCCTCCATTATCTGATCTCAACACCTTGATCCTCCTCTCAATCAGGTTCTCAACCTGAGCTTTAAACCCTTTAAATCTCACAAGGACTCCATCCTTGGTATTCAAGAAGTAAATCCACATCTTCTGAGAGTTATCATGGATGAAAAGAACATATTACAAATATTCGTTGAAGGAAGAAACCTTCATGGGTCCAAAAACATATGAATGTATCAAGTCCAAGATCCCCTTAGATCTATTGTCACTGCTCAAGAAAGACCCATTGACATTCTTTTCAAGAGCACAACCTCTGAAAACTCGTTTTTGTTGAACATGTATCTCTGGAAGGATTATTACCATCTTCCCTAGAAGGGAAATGGCTCTATTATGTAAATGATCAAGTCTCCTATGCCATAGCTCGGTCAAGTTGATAGTGTCATGTAACAGTGCCTAGACTGGTCATACAGTCAATCTGAATAAAAAAAAATCTCGAACGCTAATCACCCAAGCAGAATCCATGTGTGAGTTCTTTTTCCATGCAAGAAATTTTCCTTTAGAGAAGGTAACCTTGTAGCCTTTATCCTCTAAGGCAGAAAAAGAGACAAGGTTCCTTTTCATCCCAGGTAACTGAAGTGGTATGTCGTAATCTAGTTGGAATGTAGAAGTTCCAACTCGCTTCATAGTATATCCGGCATTTTCACCAAGTACAACAAGGTATGTAAAGTGTTCTATGTATCCAATCATGTGTCTGGAAGCACCACTGTCAATTAACCAAATATCACTATCTATAGGAACCGTACCTGAGAGTGTTGATATGAAGAAGAATGCTTCACCTTTTATGTCTTGATCTCTCTGATGTGGTTTTGGATCAACATTAAAAGTGGATGCAAGTTGTCTTACTTTTGTTGGACACACCTACCACACTTAGAGGGGGGGTGAATGAGTGTGGGGATCTTTTTCCCAAAACTTCCCTCTTACACAAAAACTCCTTAGTTAACATTCAACATTTTCTCATTACTCATTGTTGTCATTTATAATCAGTTAG
>ML776629.1:1306570-1325141 GCA_009831015.1 Picea engelmannii | reverse complement strand
TGAAGGCCCACTCTGATACCAATTGTTGGACACACCTACCACACTTAGAGGGGGGGTGAATGAGTGTGGGGATCTTTTTCCCAAAACTTCCCTCTTACACAAAAAATCCTTAGTTAACATTCAACATTTTCTCATTACTCATTTCTGTCATTTATGATCAGTTAGATGTGAATACATATCAGCAACATATCATCAACAAATCATCTCCACAAGAAACACAAAGAACACAAGATGTATGTACAAATTTTCTTTTTATTATGGACTTCATTCCGAGGGTTTTTCAACAACAACTGAATAGAGTACAACTCTACAAGAGCACCAGCTCTATATGCAAGAATCAGCTTACATTCTCAGCACCAATTGAGATGAGGCAACAATCCTCAATAGATATCAAACTGTCAACATAAACAAGTGCATCAACCATGCACCAACCTGTGCCAAACAACCTGTAATCAACCTGTACCATAAACAAGTGCATCCAACCATGTACCAAGTATATACCAATAATGTGTCAAATAATAATCAACAATGACTCATCAATATGTACCAATATCGTCAACTATACACCTCATGTATGTGCCAACTCATCAACTGCTTGTCTCAACCATGACTAGTTTTGGATTAGTCAACAACCCTAACTTGAAATAATCATAGCTTTGTACCTGTAATGAATAAAGATCTTAAACTGATATACAATTTTCTTCATTGTGTTTTATGAAATTCCTCTAGGTGGCACTACTTGGAACCTCTCAGAAAAGGCGTTATAGAAATAATGGCATACCTTGTTGAATTCTGGCTTATTCTAGAGAGCGACCTTGTAAAGCATGGCCCACAAAAAATGTTCATTGAATTGATATGAAACTGTTAGAAAATATACTAAATCCTATAACCTAACCAACACATTTGTTCTCACTGAATTTGGATCTGTTATGAAGAAGTTATGACGTTTTTACCCGAAACACTTGTTTTTGACTAGTTTCAGGACTAGCCACAAACCCTATTTTCCACGAAGTGTAACTCCCAATATACAACGACCCACAAGCTGAATTTTTTACCACATATACTTGGGTATGTTTTCTCAATGGAATAACAATTTCACTATCTTAATCATTATATAAAAAACGTTATAGCGAAAATGGTGAGATGACCAGTAAATAACATACCTTAGAAATCACCATCAAAAGAATTTATCCTTCCTTGCATTTCGGCCTTCTTTTCTTGACCTTTCCTCAGAATTTCAGCTTAGATATCCTTGGTTACCTTAGAAACATATATATATTCAATATTCTCAAGTGTGATTAAAATGAGAGAGCCTTGCCTCTTATTTATACTCTCCAAGTAGATTTCTTAAAAACATTTTCTAGGTCACTTGGCCCCACTTTCCTTATTTTAGGGTTAACCCACTTCTAATTTCTCCATTAAATTTATTATTTAAATAATTTATTTTGTATTCACTTTGAATTATAGTACACTCATCACTTCACTTTATTATTTACCTTTTAAAATCCCTTAAACCACTTTGACTACTTTGACCTTTTGGGGCTTCTAGATGACATGTGAGGGTCCTCCAACTTCGTAAGGCCATAACTCTCAAACCGTGAGGAGTTATGTGGCGTTTCACATACCACCAGAAATGGCATGAAATTTACTATTCATATAGAATAGTATTTTCTGAAATATATCATAACTCATACCGTTACCCATCAAACAAACTTGGGTCCATTACCCAAACCTGAGGTCTCCAACTTCTCATGGCCATAACTCTCTAACCGTGAGGAGTTATGTGACGTTCTACATACCACTGAAAATGGCATGACAAGCACTATACATCTAGGATAGTTTCACCAACAATTTCCTTGATCTGCATCTCATTATTCCACATACAAGCATGAGTCCTCCAACCATTCTTCTAGGATAACTCAATCCGCAAAGTGTCTTCCCGTGAGGGCTTTCACCATAAGGGGACCACTTTGGAGTTCATCAATTTGTGCACCTTATCAATCATGATAAGACAATAATGAGAGCATGGGTCCTCCAACCATTCTTCTAGGATAACTCAATCTACAAAGCGTCTTTCCATGAGGGCTTTCACCATAAGGGGACCACTTTGGAGTTCATCCATTTGTGCACCTTATCAATCATGATAAGACAATAATGAGTCATATATACATTTTTCCAAAAATGCATCATATACCAATGAAACCACATCGATCCATCTTCATCATGTATCAATGACAACTCATTGATCCATCTTCATCATATCAATGACAACTCATTGATCCATCTTCATCTATGCATTCTCATCAAGGAAAATACATATTATATTACATCAATCATCAATCAATCAATCATTTGACATCAATCAATCACTTGACATCAATCAATGGCATCAATCAATCAAACCATTGGCATCAATGACAACATGATCCAACACCTTTCTTCCTGGTAGGACAATTTCTCGCAATGTGTCCATACTTGTCACATATGAAATATTGAATCATTGGTATGCCTTTTCTCTGTTCATGACTTGGAGTTGTTGAATTTTTCTTGTCTTGGAATGCTTTGTTGAAACTTATTCTATTTCTTCTTCCTCCCTTTGCATGAGAAGAAATATCTTGATTGTCATCATGATGGGAGTCTTTCACTCATCTCGCTATAACAATGGTTTCCTCCTGGGTTCACTCTGTCCATAGACGATAAAACTCAGGTAGATCTTATCTTCCACTTAAACTTTGAAGAAATGGTTCCCAATGTCTTGGAAGAGAATTGAGAGTATTCATGACAAGTTATCTATATGTTATGGTTTCTCCAATAGCACCTAGTTGATCTTTGATCTCATAGATCCTCATGAAGAAGGTGGAAATGGTGTTAGCTTTCATCATCTTGATATTTTGAAGTTGGTGCTTCAATGTAAGAGCTATGTTTGTGTTGTTACTCTCAAACATCTTCTTCAATGCATCATACATCTCATAAGTTGTTTTCATGGTAGAAATATGTGGTAGTAGATGATCTCTCACTGAATAGATGATTATCTTCCTTGCTTTGACATCATATACCTTCCAATCAGCCTTCTCTTCATCAGTAGTTGTTTCTGGTAGAGACTTTTCTATCAAAATCAATAGGTCATCCTCTTCTAGACTAATTTGTAGTCTTGATTTCCAGGAGTTGAAGTTGCTTGATCCATCAAGCCTATCTTCCACCAAAGTTTTGTTCCTCTTGGTTTGCAGATTATTCAAAAACCTAATGGATAGGCTAGGATAGAAAACTTAGGTTTCGTTGGACTTATGATTGCCAACAATAATCCTTGGAAATTCAGAAAAACCCTAGTGAGCTACAAAAATCCTTCAATGAGCTACAGAAACCTTAGAGGTAGAAATTATGTAGAAAATCTAGAAACCCTAGGGGACAAAATTCAAAAATTCTCCTATTTTCAATCTAAGAGTTGTTGCAGGTGCATTGAGGGAGTCTGTACACACCTGTGCAAAATGTATCCCCAACGTTCAAGTGGAAGGCGCAAAAACTGGAAAAAGAAGGAGGTTCATTTTTGCAGTTGCAGCAAGGTGACGGTTGGCTTTTCAATGGCTTGTGAAATGGCTCTTCAAGAACTCTTCTCTTATACCATGTTGAATTTTAATTCTTATCTCATGAACATGTAGTTTCTTTCAATTTAGAATGAACTTGAATCATAAACAATGCATCAATACAATATACAATAGTTGTAGTAACCAAGATCACAAGAAGAATAATCATGCACAAGAACACAAGAAGTTATCCTAGGAAAACCCTTCTCAATCAAGGGAAAAAACCAGCAATCCTTTGCTATAGAGTCAAGAGAAGATCCCCTACACCATAAACTGAATAATATAATTAATCTTTACACAATATTAATTATCTTTTACATGTTGGGGCTGACTTGTACCCTTCACAATACAAATTAGGGTTACAACAAATCTTACTCTCGGACAATATAGCAAGGGATACACACATAATCTAGTGCTCAGCCACTAGGGACACATCCACTTGTGCTCAGCCACAAGGACGTCACTCTCAATGGATCAACTCAACTAAGTCCATAGGAGTACCATCTAGAGAGCCATCTCAAGTCGACTCAACTAAGTCCATAGGATTCTGACAAGATACCATCTGAAGTCATCTCAACTCAGTCCAGAGGAGAATGATAAGAGACCACACATCATCTCAAATCAGTCTAGAGGATTATGACACACCCATCACATGGTATCTCTCACAAATCATCTCAACTTAGTCCAGAGGAGAACGACCTGGAGAATGTCTCATGAAGCTGCAATCAACAACCTTTATAAGTTCTCCAAAATTTTCCTACACAACGAAAAGTTTTTCTATCTACATTGGGCATATTTGATCCTTCGGATGATAGGATTATCACCTTTGGTATTGACATAGCCAAGCCTCATCTCCCCCCTTCTATTTTCTTCCAACTTTCAGTCACTAGTAAGAATCTTGTGATTCATTGTTGCATTAATGATGAGGGCACATTCACATGTGTTATGTATACTCATGTCTAAAATAAGTTTGGATCTCCTAAGATTGTACTATATTCAATTACCCTATGTGCATGTGATGGTTGACCCTCCCAACTTGAAGGGTTGTATTAAAATGTGCCCATCTAGTTAGTTGGAAAGCATGTTCTTATTAATGTTGAGGTTTTAGATGCCCTGTTGGACTACCATATATTTTTAGGATGTACCTATATGTATGTTATGAAGGTGGTCACCTCCTCAATTTTTTTAGCATGAGTTTCCCCCATGAGGGAAAATTATTACTATTGATCAATTCACTTACTACGATCCCAAATTTCAACTCAATCCTAACAGTGTCATGTATTTTGTGGATGGGAACCATACCATCTCCTCATTCACCAATGTTTATTCCATAATATTCAAATATTCCATATCCTTGGCAATTACTACAATCCCTCGCCAATAGTGACACGTCTTAGTCCATCAAATGTTTTGACAATGACAACATCCCAAAAACTTGTAGCCTCAAGACCTTCCTTGTCTCTAGATTAATTTCCAAAGCCCCATGTCGGGCCCACTACTCATATTTCTTCCACACCATCATGGGGAGGGAATTTCACTTACAGGTCTCCCTTTTCTCAAATCCCATTCGTTTTCCCCCCTATAAGAATATAAAGTTTCCCTGCGGTGGTTGTTGGCACCCAAGGTTTTGAAGGATTTGTGTGCAAATCAAAACTATATGCGTGCCCAGGAAGATACACTGTGTATTGCCAGGAAGGATCATCATTTGTGAAAGCCAAAGGAATATTGTGTGCACCAACCCAATTTTGTATTGCACACAAGGAATCAAGAAGAGACTGCATGCAGACCAAATCTGAGTGTATCTTCAAGAATCTTTGTAATTGATTTTATAGCAACATGAATGATCATGGAAAAGAGTATGAATGAGTTGGAAAGTTAGTTAGGATAGCCACGCTCGAAGAAAGATATGGGGGATGCATGTGGACATGTAAGGGGTAGAACTCCTATTCACTCAAGTGAGTGGAGTAGAGTAGTCGAGAAGAGAGAGTTCATGATTGTAAGAGAAAGAGAGAGACTGGAACATAATGTGAATTCTAAGTCCAATATTTCCTAGATTTCCATGAGTCTACAATAGAGCTAGAATCTTTGTATGAATGAAAAATAAGAGAGTAGAGTGCATGGTGCATCTCTAATATGACTTTTTATTTGAATGAGTTTGAAGTTAATGAATGCAATGTGAAGTCCTTTCTCTCTACATTCCTCTATGTCATTGTTTTATTGTATGTTTGTTTACTCTCTTATGTATGGTAATCAGTTACTTAGCTATGAATGAATGAATGGGTTTATTACTGAGAGGTCCTTGTATGTATTGTTCCTTCACATCTGACACAAGACTAATGGTATATGTGATTCTCATGGTTTCTCAGGTGAGACTTTTTTTGGTCCTTGACTAAACATTGAATATGTCGACACCTTAGGGTTTTGTTGGTAAATCTTGATGAACCCTGGGTATTTAACCCCCTAGTGAGTGCAGACAACCAAAGAATGGTTTCCTTTCCAGAAGATGAAGGTTTTGTATTTCATGATGAAGGGGAAAATGAGGTGGAAACCTTTTCATGAGGAAATACAAGACTGGTTTTCTGCAAAGGAAGATGAGTTCATATGATGAGAGACCAAGAACCTAATAACCAATGTCTAAATATGTATACATAGGTATATCTATATAGATTTGCATGAGGTTTCATTTTTTTATTTTCCTTGTTTGTTGTATGAATGGTTAAAGAGGTAGACAATGATTAACACTGCCTTGGGAGCCCAAGAACCACTGGTATGGAACTGGAATAAATTAAATAGAATGAAATCTATGGATAATAAGTGGGCCATAGTACTCAACTTCTAGTTCTACCAGGTTAAGGAAGGATATATAATTGAGTTTTCCATTGAATATAATGAGGTTAAAATAAATTTTGTTGCCAGCCTTAGAAAGAGACTATTGGAAAAGATACCCCTTTGGATCAAGATGTTGTTTGTGGAGAAGGGGATAACTCACATGGATCCTGATAGGATAGACAAGTAAACCACCTCACTTGAAGGGGGGGAAGATAGATAGATAACAGATCCAGTGGAATGGATCTAGAAGATGATGAGACCATGTGAGAAGAGAATGGACCCAGAAGAGCAGAAGAGAAAAAGAGCCAAGAGATATGCAAGAAGAGTTGACCTGAGGAAAGTTGAAAAAAGGAGATGAGAATATATAGCAAGGGGTGAAAGATGAGGATTCAAAACCATAATGAAGATAAAGGAGACTGCACCAAGAGGATGTGTGGGAGACATTTTTGTGCCAGAGAGAAGCACATAAGAAGAGATGAGACATTAAGAGTAGTGTATCAAGTGATCATACCAGGAGTAGTGGGAGTAGGTTCAAAGAAGATAAAGTCATATACCCTTGGATATCAATAGATTCCATCATATTAGAGGAAGATGAGGCAAAAAACAATAGCATCGACGTGGCAGAAGATGGAGATAGACCCCTCTGAGAAGGGGAATAGGATTTATAAGTTGTGAATGAGATTGAATGACTACAAATAGGAATCTCTTTGGGATCCCTCACAAAAAATAATGAGAGAATATGGAGGAACCCTTGATCCTAAATATATTCCTCCCTATACTCGTGCAATCACATTCACAATTGTTAAAGCCACTTCCCCTTCTCGAAGGGGTCCATCACCATATTTTTTCATGTCGATTTTGCTGCTTTATGCATCATATTCCTTTGATATGATGGCATATCTTAACAACCAAGTGGATCCCTCACCAAAGATAATTATAGAATATGGAGGAACCCCCTATTTGAACCACCCCCCTAGTGCATCTATAATCAAGAAGAAATAAATCAAGGAAGTGTGGAGATAGGAGTAGAAGAAAGGAAAAGAGAAGATACAAGTGAAAAAGAGGTCGAAGTCAAAAACACTTTACAAGGAAGAGTCTCGATATCCATATCAATATCAAAAATATCTAGTGTTCATTTTGGAAGACACAATAATAGATCAAGTATGGCCAACCAAGACACAACTCTAAGGCTTCCTGTGTTCCATGGGATGGGAAGAGATGATGCATAACAACATTGGTTTATGTGTGAAGTCGTATGGTCAGTGAAGAGAATCACAGATGAAGCATCTAAGATAGTGCAACTGGATACCACCTTGAGATATAGAGCTCTGACATTGTACATGAAGTACAAGGTGGCTACACCAAAGGGACAAGTTATGTCCCTGGCAGATATCAAGAGATGTTGGCTTAGGGAGCTTCAAAAACCTAAGTCAAAATCATAGTGTATCATTAAGATCAAAGAGATCAAATAATAGGATAGAGAAATTGTATGGGACTGTGACCAATGGTTCAAGATATTGTGGTACAGACTGACATTTCAAATCCAATACATCCAACATAGAGAATGGTTTATTATAGGACTCCTACCCCACATTTACATCCCTCTCACCCAACAGAAGGTGATGACTCAGGTGAAGGCCATGGAGATTTTGATGTGCCTCGAAGCTATGCCAAGAGGTGGTGATACATCAGTAGGGCTAGCGCATGTACAATATCATCTCACCAATATCACCATGTAATTACAAGATATGGATAAGGCTAAGGTGGTGAATGAGCATGTGTGATGTACTACGTGTCACACAAAAGGTCACCATAGGAATGAATGTCCTATGCTAGGGAGATACATGAATCCATTTCCAACAATACCTCAGACCGAGTGGTGTGAGATTTGAAGACAATGGGGACATATACCTCCCCACTGCCCAACATTACAGAAATATCAGAAGACTATGCATAATCGGTTTTGTGAGTTATGCAAAACCATGGGGAAATGTGAAACATTGTCGATCACTTCAATTGATGCAAGATCACACTACATATGCCTTACGGGTCCAAGAGGAATAGAAAGGGGGCGATCGCATAGGTAAAGATAGAGGAGGATATGAAGGAGTTATAAGAGGAGGGTATGGATAAGAAAGAGGATGAGGATACAGTGGTGGTGGAGAAATAACTCCTATCTACTTTAATTGTGGCGAAGTGGGATATGTGTCATGATTATGTACTAAATTGTGCACTCTCTATGGATACTACCATAGTACAGAGCATGTCAGAGAATATTTCCCAAATTTCTTGGTAAAGTGGGAAGAAAATAAGGTGCACTACAATATGGTGACTGTGAAGCCACATAGAGATCAGAAGCCAAAGGAAAAATTTGGTGTACTGGTGGTAACCCAAGGAAGAATTAGGACAGGAATAGATGTTAAATGTGGAGAAATTTCAAGCCAGACAATCGAAGGGGAGATCAGGAAAGCGGCACAGGTACCTCCAAAATTCAACGCCATGCAACAAAAGTAATTCTTGTGCGATGCATAGAGGGATATAAAGGAGGATAGAATTTGCGAAGAGTTACAACGTGCAATGCAAATATCACTGGAGGAATCATGTGTGTGCAGATAAGTATAGTGCGCAACACAAAGATCATTGGAGGAAATCTGTGTACATGAAGAATTACAATGCACCACATAAAAATCATTGGAGGATGCTTGTCTGTGTGAGGATATAGAGCAGGCAACACAGATTTCACTAGGAGAATCCTGCAAACATGAAGAGGTGCAATGGGTTGAACAAAAGGAAAGGGAGGAAGAACATGTGCATAAAGAGTTGCGATGCACAACACAAGAAGAAACATAGTGCACTGCTTTTCATGTTTTTGGCTTAAAATTTTAAGTGGCCATGAGGCTGTGAAGAAGTTAACCCATATGTTGACAATATGTATGGTGGAAGAAGAAAACACTATATCTATTTCTTCCCCACTGCCAGAACCATATGTGCACTAGGTTGGAAAACAAAAGCACACATGAAGAGAGTTCAAGATTAAATTTGAACTCGGAAGCTATGAGATGGATGATGTCATATTGGACCTAGGATATGATGTGAACATATTGCCAAAAAAATATTGGGAGTTGATGGGTAAGACAAACTTGGTGTGTTCCCCCATTCATATTAGGCTAGCTAACCAATATCGAATCTATCCCATCAATCGGTTCGAGCAAGTGGAGGTGACCATTGAAGGAGTGAAGACCAGATAAAATTTTGAGATGATTGAGATCATGGATGAATCATACTCCTACCCCACTCTACTTGGTATTGAATGGGAATTGGAAAACAATGTCTTTTTGAATCTAAAGAAACAACAAATTTCCTTTGAAATAGATACCTTGCACATCATTGCACCATTGGATACAAATGAGGGAAACATATATAATGATCCTGTGAATGAGGATGCACAAATTTCTCATTGAGAACATCTATAATATTATAGGGAATGGAGAGGATTATGTCAACCCCATAGCACATGGTGAGCTAAGTTGGAGAAGTGTGTTCTCCTATGACACAGATTCATAGGAAACTATGAACAGATGTCATAATAATATTATGAGGTTTCAACAAGGAGATGTGCATGAATCACCAAAACGACATGCTATATTGGATTAGGACCCTACACTCTACCTTATTTTTATGGAACAACCTCAATGGATACATTCCTCACATAAATACATAATATCCCAACGACCCACAGAATGTAGGCCCTAGATATAGTACTGGAAGGAATACATGGGAATTGGTGGGCAGTGTACTGCAAACATCTATGAGAATGGGCACAGGTGGTGGAGTCTATCAAGGAAATATGTTGGTCTATGGTAAACCCCCAAGAACATATATGTTCCTATGAAAGGTGTTGACTAGCTAACAAAATTTCTAATACATCATTAATCCATCAAACTTTCAAGCAAACAACACTGAAAAGTAACCCCACCCATTAGGTGCTTTTGACTAGGATCGTGTCGTCGGATGACAAACATCGGCTAGAGTTGGAACCAACCCAAGGGTTGGTCATGTAGTCAATAGAATAACTTGGTTCCACCGATAAGAACCAACGACCCACCATAGAAAGGGATGAGGAATGGGATAAGAAGTGTTGCAACCTACCAGGGTCTAATGCAACAGGATGGCATTCCTATAACAGAGCAGGGGTGAGCAGTAGACATGTGTTGTGCCCTAGTAGGTTAGTACTTAGGGCATAGGTAGAATAGTGATTATCAAAGTAATAAATAGGCGACATATATAGATCAGCATAATCGACTGAGACATGAGAGGTCGTACCCGAATAATATTTTTCATGTTTTGGAAAGGATTAAGGTTTAAATGCCATAATAAAATCGAAAGGGCGTTGACAGTTGAATGACCATACATAGGTGGATATGGCAGCAAGAAAGTGGTTATTTATCCATAGGACAGGTGACGATGACCTAGGGAAAATCAAATAGTAATGGAAATATGATCATTGCATCATATCAAAATTATGACGGGATAGATCAATAATGAACGACATTTGTGACAACTTGGCAGCCAATTCATCGGGGGAACATCACTCTTGATGTATTTAATGCCCCATAACCATATTTCACTTTGTCAGTTCCACCTAGCAAGAAGAGAAAACAATGTTGAGTCGAGTGGAAAATACTTAAGAAATAGAGTGTCAACAGTTCATATGAATCAAGCCACGTACTCAACCACCCTGGTCATCCCAACATAGAGCATAGACAATATAGATGTGCTAACTAGTCACGGAAGATAATGGCATCCCCCAGTAATCCCCATGCACGAAAAAAAGCTAAGGCTACCAAGGAACAATAGGTTCATGAACCTGTGATACCCACCACTGTAAGCTTCACAAGCCCTTGGCTAAGGAAGGTTCCCCCGCTATGGTATGTCAAATACAATGTTCGAGACTCGATACAATTCCCTAAGCTATATTTCTACCGGTATGTAGAAATAATTCATGGGGCGGATGGGAAATACAAGATGGTCACCCATCAATGGGACAAGCCCCTTCGACAATCCATTGTACTAACCCTAGTGGATTTCCCACACTTTGGTCAAGGCCTGCCTATCATGGCATGCGTTCGATTCTTGCTTATTTAGTTGGATGGCCAATTACTTTGGCTCAATAAAAAATACCTAGTTGACAAGAATAAAATGCATCAGGTTTCAAGCCTTTCATTGCAGGGAGAAAAACCCACAAAATAACTAAAGGCCAAGGATGTGTCCCACGAGGAAATTTACACTAAGTATGCTACACACAAAGGGTCCTATGGGATAGTAATTCTAGATATCAATGACCAGAGAGTCTGTTTTTCCACACAGTTTCTCACCTACAAACTACTCTATAAGTGTCGTGAGGATGAATGTATAATCATATTCGTCATTGTTGCAAAAAGACATGCCACTAAATTCTAGATGGCATGGGTGCACTATTTGTTAAACAAATTTGTTTCCAATTGTTTGGATTCCCAAAACCTGGGTAAAGAATTTCATTATAGTTGGATCATATTACTGATTTCCATAATTTTGTGGAGGCCCCCTCCAAGCCATGAAGATGACACAGTTGGCGCACCAACCTTCATCGCACCCAAATTCCTCATGTTGCAGCACACTAAGGACCAAGAAGTCCAAGATGAAAATCAAGTCCTTTCATTAGTGGTACACACAACTCATCCAAGAAGCTAATTCCACACTACGCATCTCACGTAATATCATGGAAAGGTACGAGGCCTACCTCCAATTTGAATGTAATTTCCATAATGTCTTTATTTATCCCCTTGTAGACATCCAAGAATCAATTGCAATGCTTCCATTTTTTATCATGAAATAATACATTTAGCAGAGCATCAAAGAACAACCTGATCATCTTAAACCTACCCCTAAGGATGACCTAGAGAATCTCAAGACACTATCCAAGAGGAACCAAGAGAGGAAAAGAGAAAAGGAAACACTACAGAAATACAAGGCATCATTGCCTGCATACAAACAAGCAGGAACATCATAAGCAAAAGGAAAGTGATAAACGGGTCATAAGACATGCGCTCAGGAAAAGCTATAGGTTGAAAAATACAAAGGCACTAAGAGGAAAAATACACAAACCTCATCGGTGACAAGATCGATCAACTTGATTTCAAGCCTAGACCCTGACGACTAAGTGCGCACACTAACTCCCCCACCGTAGGTCCACTCTACACCCATCATAGAGGAGGTCCATGTGTAGTCTTCATGACACACTGTGGTGCCCATTCAAGTTAGAAACAAGAGGATATGCACAAGAAGCAGTAAGGGGATGAATACTATCACCTCGACACGGGAAGTAGGATAAATTGTTACAACCATCCCAAACCCCATCAAGGATCTCAAGGGACAAATAATAATGTAGCAGGTAATGCATAAATATGCGACAAGAAAATTCAAAAACCTATGCCAATAATTGGCAATCTCTTCGCCACCCGATACCCCACCTGAGGCATAGAAAATGACCAAAGCAATTAGTAGTAGCCAGAGATGAGTATTGCAGTTCAACCCATTGGCCACTATTACTTTTGACTCCGCCAGTTCCAAGCTCGAATTGGAGTAGGTGCCTTCATAGGACCTTCATATTTATGTGACTACCATCATGATGGAGATGAGAGATAGACAGTGAGCACTCATCTAGTCGCATTAACGATTGCAATAGCAGCATGAACTAGAACTCGTTGCGCACAAAGACACCCAGGCCAACCATCAATAAGAAATGTCGGCTCACCAAGAGGTCGAGGTTGAACACCAAGAGCTCAAGGCACACCACACCATGAAATTCACTACACATACTAAGATTAAATCCCACCATGAAATGGCAGTCACCTCCCACAAATAATTCATCAACGCAGTTGATGAATTCTATGTGCACTTATCTACTACAATAGAGAATCCTTCAGACATACCCGCACCTCTCAAGATTCATGCAATGAAGGAGTGAGTGTAGTTCTTGGAGACAATGAATCTCAAGTTTCAGGAAAATCTCAAGCATCCTACCATAAAAAAGTGGGATTTGCAATAGAAAATAGCAGTAGGAGAAGAAGCACTGAAAAAGGGGCAAGCATGCATTACCGACTTCGCAGGACTGGTCGAGTATAGTTTCACACTCTTTACTCACCTCTAGAATTCCCCCAAAGTTTGTGCCATTGACAAGCATATCCATACCATTGAAGCACATGTTTTGCAACAAAAAAAAAGATTCGTTGTCCTTACCCCCTATTGAATGACAAGCAGTAATTGTTAATATTATGGTAGTTGCGGGAGGTATTTACCTCCACGTGTAAACCTGACGAGAATAGAATATTCTGGGAAGCAAGAAGAAACCCTAATGATTTGGTAATAACCCTAGAAGACAAGTCGACTCAAGAGGATAATGGTATTAGGTTATTAGCCTACAAGAGAAGAATTCAACCAGAAGAAATATTATATACTAAGTAAATAGACACCCAGAATGAGAAGTCGGCCCAGGCAGTTAACCAAAATTAGAATAAATACAGGAGGTGAGTCTTCATTCTGGAAGGCATTCTTAGAATTGCAGAGCAGCACTTGTGCGCATTGCAGTTGCCCAATTTGTGCGCAAGTTTGGAGGAGAGTTGTCGTTGCAGCTGCTACAGCTAGCAGATTGTGTTTTGGCTTGGGATATCTCTTGGTTATGGTTTGGACTATCTGATCAGCTCTTGTTTGGTGTGTTATCCTTGGGGAAAGGTGAACTACCCTTTGTTTGGCTATCTAGCCTAGGGTTTTCTTCCGGAGTGATTCTTTGTCAAGGTTAAGGTGCTCGGAGGGTGGCTTCGGCCTATGGTTGGGTGACAATAGTGATATTGTCGATGGTAAAATGAGCACATCCATTATATTCTAACAGTTTATGGGCCCACACCTCCTTCATTCAGTCTAACCACTGGAAGGGAGCATAGCCATAAGGATACTAAGCTCGTTGAAGAACTGTCGCTAGGGTTTCTAGCAGGAGCAGTTACCAAAGCACTGTCGCTAGGTCTACTAGCAGGTGCAGTTGCATAAACCCTAATCCTCTTGTTAAGGCACCTTAAGTGAAGGGATTGACCTAATTTCCGAATAGACTAGTGCACCCAAGCCTAGCACACCTCATACTCTCAACAAGCTAAGACATCAAGTTTGAGTTTCTAGTCAAATCTAGGGTTGACCAAGTCAAAGCAGCCATGACTTACTCTATGAAGTCAGAAAACAAGTTAGATGGAGCTTCTAACTTCAGAGTGTGGAAGACAAGGATTGACCTCATCCTTGTTGAGAATAAAGTGTTGGATATCGTGAAAGGAAATATCGTGGAACCAAAGTTTGAAGAAGGAAAAGAGAAGGAACCGCAGAGCGTTGCAGTTATGGAGAAGTTCAAAGACAGTGACATCAATGCCATGAGTATCATAGTGGAATCTATAAAAGACCACTTGATACCCTACATCTCCCATCTTGACTCATCAAAGAAGATGTACAATGCTTTAAAAAACCTCTTCTCAGTCAGAAACATTGGACAAGTAATGAGTCTGAAGAATGAGATCCGTGACATGAAGATGAATGATGATGACAGTATAACATCATACTTTGTGAGGACATCTTAGTTAAGAGATCAACTACAATCTATTGAAGAGATCATCTCAGAGAAGGAATTGGTAAATATAGTACTCAACAGTCTTCCCAAGACATGGGATGCATTTGCCGCAAGCATGAACACAAGGAAGGAGTATCCTACATTTGAATAACTTTGGACTTGTTGTGCTCAAGAAGAATCAAGGATCAGTGAAAAAGAGAAACCCCAAAAGAAGTACGATGATCAAGCCTTTACAGCAAGATTCAAGAATTTCAGGAACAAAAGGAAGTTTGAAAGGAAGCCAAATCAAAAGAAGGATATATCAGAAGTACAATGCTTCAACTGTCAAAAATATGGTCACTACAAGAGTCATTTTCCTGACATAAATAAAAGGAAAGAGACACACGAAGCATCAGTTGTCAAAGAAAGGAAACCCTCAAGGAAAACCGAGCAGGATAAAGAAGACTTCTTCCTCTAAATACAAGGTAACAATATTCTTCATAGTTCTTGTACATAACTTGTTTTCATAGTCTCTCTAAATATCTTGTATATCTATCTCTTAGAATATAATATGCTCCAAGAATAACTATACCTAAGGAAGAACAACAAGATAAGGATTGCTATCAATATGACTACAGGTCAGACAAAACACATGAAAGGATGAAGTACATCAAACAAATCATGTGGAATTTATTACATAAGTAACAAGCTACAAGATAAGCTGAAATCAACAATCAAGAAGAAATTGGAGTAAGACTTATGACACCTTGCAGAAGGAAATAAGGATGTAGACGGAAGCATGGACTCTATTAGCGACAATTCTTGTCTTCGGCATCGGGATATCCAGGTCTGCAGGTTGCACGAGGAGCGCCCAAGCGCAGCGCACAGAAGAAGTCCTTTTCGGTCCTAAAATCAAGCGAGTGGGCAAAATTATAGTGTCAATGGTCTGGATTCATCCAAAGGAGCAGATCAACGGTTGGCGGGAAATCGCTATTAACGAAGTTGCGTCGAGGTTAGCGCAATGGATAGCACCCATATTGTGTGCAGGGAAAGATAGCAGTCGTCTATCCAGAGGATGCATGGCGTGAGATCTAGTCACGTCGGCGTTTCAGCATTCGGGAGTTCGAAGGGTGAAGGTTCCATGTTGCCCTATATCTCGAAACCCCAAACCCCGAAAGCGTCGAAGGCGCCCAAAGTCGGGCCCGTAGTATTACGGAGAATTCTCAGTCGTCCATCCAAAGGGGACACCTGGCGCCCAATTGAGCCATCTCGGCATTTCGCCCATCGTGACTCCGAGGCGCAAGGAGCAGCTCTGTCATATTCCCAATACGCAAGGTGTCGGGAATGTCCAGGACTCGGGCCCACAACATCGTCGAGCAGGTCTAGGACCGTCAGATTTGAGAAGGACGCGTGGTGCCAAATTTAACCATCTCAACGTTTCGCTCATCGCGACTATGATAAGCAAGGATCAGCCCCTCCATATTCACGAACGCTAAAAGAGCCTTCTAGAATAAACACAGGGTCACAGCCCACGGTCACTTGAGAAAGGAAGAGAGTTATGCAAAGGTGCCAAAGCATCGGGTTTTACCACAGAAGGGAATACCGCGTCCTCCAAGACCAGTTCAGCCCAACTTCGATCCTGGTCCTCGCTAAAGAATTAAATGAAGCTGAACAGAGGTAGTTGAAACCTCAGCTCACTTATTGAATGCAAGGTATGGGGGTTCCAGCAGACAGTCTGCCCGAGACGGTCCTATACACTGATTTTCTCCAAAGGGTCATGGCTGCTCCTCATCTGACCAGAGAAAGTCTGCACATGCCATGATGGCCTTTAATGTTGCAACTATCTCCCCTGCAGGAGCCATGCGCAGTTAAGGTGGCGTCTGACGAAATTTATCCGTCTGAATTCAGCTGAAGGGACACCATGCCTTGGATGACTGAACATGCCTCTAATATGTGAATTTTGCTGAGTATATAAACTCGGTCTTTGTATTTTGTAAAGGGTCGATGGTTGAGCTAGGCTCTCGTTCTGTAATTTTTTATGAAGCGTTGGTCGCTCTGGTTAATGTATAAGGCATTTGAGACTTCTTACTTTATGGATGTCAGCCTCTTTTTCCATCTCTTTGTTTACTGTGTTAGAACAGCTCGAAATTGGAGGATCCAGTCGAGTTGTGTTGTTGTAGGATGATGTAGGTTGGATCACTACAACAGTCGCAGCATTTCTAATCAGTTCTTGTGTTTTCTCAGCGCTGGAATGGCTTGGAATTGGAGGATCCAGTCGAGTCACCCTTCAGCTCCTTGAAACTCTGGACCAAGAGGATCTTGGATTCTAAGTTTTTCTTCTTCAAGCTTCTGAAGGCCTGTTTCCCAAGGCAGTCTTGCTCACCCTTCTCACAAGTCTTCCATCTACCACCCTTTAATCAACTTACTGATGGAAGTTGGATCAAGACCTCCCTTGCTTTCTACATACCAGACCCTGGTTCCTGTGTCAATGTTGATTTCCTGGGTCTCTTTCCATTCGACCACCCCCATTTATTAAATTGTAACATAAAAACTGATGGGCGTCGGGCTTTACTCCTGCTGCAATCCAGGAGTGACTTCCATCGCCAACATTTCTGGCACCGTTGCTGGGGACGAAGTTGAAAATTTTCCCCGGGATTGAACAACAACGATTAACTGATTCTGAAGGTGCATCAGATATCAGAATTATCAAGATTTCTATTGTGCACCTGGCGACTCCACTGTGGCAACTCCATTGTTTCCACTTCACTGTTTTAGCTGTGGCTACTATTAGCACACCTGAAAGCTGACCCTAAGGAGCTTTCTCGGGAAGGTTTCAGCAACTTCTTTCTCAATCTGAGAAGCTTCCTGGGGTAACAACAATGTTAAGATATGGCCTTTGATGGTGAATAAGGACCAGTCACTTTCAAAGCTGTAAATCTTTCACCTAGCGACTCCATGATTCAAGGATCAACTAGCGACTCCACTGGTTCGATATGGAGAAAATATTAGCTCAAAGGTTTGCTTTCTGTGACTTTTCTCAGATAGTTGGTTTTCCTAATGCACTTCCTGATAGAGACATATGGGAAAATTTCCTCCCTGAATTTCACGCAAAGAGTTGGGAGGTACCAGCTGAGCATTTACTAGACTTTCATGAGGTTATTCATCGACTTAATATCATGCATGAAGATGTCCAGATTAAGCTCTTCAGGTATTCATTGAAGGGATCTGCTCTTGAATGGTGTCGGTCTCTTCCTGCTGCAAGCATCCGCTCTTTAAGAGGTTTTCATACAGCTTTCAATTCATTTTGTAAAGATTATTTTCCAGCTGATTGTTGTATGAAAACTATTGTAAGGAGTTTTCTTCGCTTCATGAAGCCTCTGCTGGCCCTGAAGACCAGGTCCATGATGAAGCTTTTACTGTGGAGGAAAGCATTTGCCAGGAAAATATAGAGGTGTTGAATGATATCAATTGTGTTAGCCCTAGAACGGAAGCATCTGACATTATATCAGATGCCTCTATTCTTTTAGATATTCATAAC
>ML776629.1:1265030-1302111 GCA_009831015.1 Picea engelmannii | reverse complement strand
GCTCTTCCAAGATCTCACAGATGTGAGTGGAAGAATGGCCCAGATGATTCAGTTTATATCATAACATTGTTTCTGTGCAGGTTGATATCAGATGATTGTTATGAAGACTGTATGTCTCTAGACAGTAGATGTATACTATTGTGGTGGATGTGTTCCATTGTTTGTGACTATATGTCATTGATCAAGTACCTGTGTGCTACTTGGTGTGGTAGTGTACCACTGGATTGTAGATGTGTACTACTATGGATAGACATAGTTGTGTTCTATTGAATGATATTGTTCTGATTGCCTTGAAGAGTATCAGCAGTGTTGAAAATGATTATCAGCTAGATGAATGATCAATGGACAGAGATTTCCTAGACGGAAAATGGTTTAGGACATTTATTTTTCTAGGAAATATGTCCAGATTAGAAGAATGGCTCTTGTGTCACTCTGCGGTGTGAGTGACTTATCCAGCATCATGTCTAATTACTCAGATAAGAGTATGGTTTCGAGAGATGATGCAGCTGATGACACTGATGGTGATGATGGTGCTCATGATCTAGTCATGAGATAGTTTATACAACTATGTTGATGCTACCAGGTGAATGGTATGTTTGTGCTCAAGACCATTACCTATAATACCTCCCTAGCTAGGAGGGAGTGTTAATATTATGGTAGTTGCGGGAGGTATTTACCTCCACGTGTAAACCTGATGAGAATAGAATATTTCGGGAAGCAAGAAGAAACCCTAATGAGTTGGCTAATAACCCTGGAAGACAAGTCATCTCAAGAGGATAATTGGTATTAGGTTATTAGCCTACAAGAGAAGAAGTCGGCCAGAAGAAATATTATCTACTAAGTAAATAGAGACCCAGAGTGAGAAGTCGGCCCAGGCAGTTAGCCAGAATTAGTATAAATACAGGAGGCCAGTCTTCATTCTGGCAAGCATTCTCATAATTGCAGAGCAGCACTTGTGCGCACTACAGTTGACCAGTTTGTGGGCAAGTTTGGAGGAGAGTTGTCGTTGCATCTGCTGCAACTAGCAGATTTCGTTTTGGCTTGGACTATCTCTTGGTTATGGTTTGGACTATCTTATCAGCTCTTGTTTGGTGCGCTATCCTTGGGGAAAGGTGTGCTACCCTTTGTTTGGCTATCTAGCCTAGGGTTTTCTTCCGAAGTGATTATTTGTCAAGGTTAAGGTGCTCGGAGGGTGGCTTTGGCCTATGGTTGGGTGACAATAGTGGTATTTTCGATGGTAAAATGAGCACATCCATTATATTCTAATAGTAATGACATTGATTGCTAGCAAACTTCGAGAGATCATTGTACCTCGCACAGAGAAGAAAACCATCTCTAGCATCACACTAGGTGTGGAAGACAAAGCCCAAATGTATTACAATCAACTAGCAATGACACAATTAGTGATCACCCCAATACTAACGAAAATGGATTAGATAAACCTTTATTCCCCTGAGGTTACAATGAATGATGCAGAGGATGTTCACTAGTTAACGCAATGATTGCAAGAAAATTTTGACACAGTTGACGATCACTTTTAATAATTCATCCAAGAACTCATGACAACAACGTCATCAACTGCCTCTATCTAATCATAAACTATGTCATTGGCTCGAGGAAGATCCAACTAATAGAGTTGGGGACCTGTTGGCACCCAAGGTTTTGAATAAGTTGTGTGCACACTAACACTGCATGCACGTCCGGGAAGATACACTTTGTGGCACCAAGAAGGATCAACATCTACACTAGTCAAAGGAATATTGTGCATGCCAACCCAATTTTTTACTACGGACAAGGAATCAAGAGACCGCATGCAAACCAAATCTAAGTGTATCTTTGTAATTGATTTTATAACAACCCGAATGATCATGGGCTAGATATGGGTGAGCTAAAAAGTTAGTTAGGATTTCCACACTCCAAGAAATATATGGGGGATGGGTGCAGACATCTAAGGGGTGGAACTTGTTTTCACTCAAGTGAGTGGAGTAGAGTAGTCGAGAAGAGAGAGTTCATGATTTTAAGAGAAAGAGAGATACTGGAACATAGTGTGAGTTCTTAAGTCCAACTTTTCCCAGTTTTGCATGAATTTGTAATAGAGATAGAAACTATATATGAATGAAAAAGAAGAGACTAGAGTGCATGGCGCATATCTTTTATGACTTTGTATCTAAATGAGTTTGAATTTAATGAATGAAATGTGAAATCCTTTCTCTATGCATTCCTCTGTGTCATGGTTTTATTGTATGTTTGTTTACTTTCTTATGTATGGTAATCTATTACTTAGATATGAATGAATGAATGGGTTTATTCCTGAGAGGTTTCATGTATATATTGTCCCTTCACATCTAACACAAGACTAATGGTATATGTGATTCTCATGACGTCTTGGGTGAGACCTTCTTCGGTCCTCAACTAAAGATTGAATATGTTAGAGTCTTGGGGTTTTGTTGGTAAAGCTTGATAAACCTTGGGTATTTATCCCCCCAACAAGTGAATATGGCAAACAATTGATACATTAAACTTTCCTAATATCACTTTGGGGATCCTTGTGTGGTACCTACATCCTCCAACCCCTTCTGTGCGTTTGGCACCAACTCCTCATTTGGTTTTAACACCTATGCAAGCTATCAGCATTACCCGTGTGTCCTTTGTAGAATCTACACAGGCCCATCCAATCCCTACCAAGTTTGGGAAAGGCATTGTGACTAAGGGAAAAATTAAGAAAATATAGGAGCATCATTGTCTCTAGACAAGATATGGCCACCCTAACCACCACGCCTAGAGTTATCCCTCTATCAGGATATTTAGACACTTTGGGGTTAGCAGCTAAAATCAACTTTATCTAATGTGTCTTTAGGTAAAGTGTGTTCCCTTAGTATACATTTGTATTTATGCAATCCGACAATCATGATATGTTGTAGACAAACTAATATGGTAGTTCATATTCTCCTCGATACTAACAATTATATTGATACATGGATTAACACCCAATTGGTCCATGATCTCTATTTAAAGAGTATTGATAGTCATTTGTTGATGATTGATTGTGAGAAACTCTTATGTGAAATTATTTTATTTTTCATTAATATATTACCTCAAGTGGTTTCATTGGTTGGGGCCATGAATTGTTTCTATCTTTTAGGGTTTTAACCATGTAATAAATTGGTGCATTGATCTTTGATCTATTTGTGTGAGTGGTTGATTAAGGTGTTCAACCTATGTGGAAATACCATGTTTTTCCAAACATAGTTTCAAATCTTGTATGAAGATCCGCTCATGTTGTTGATCAATGTCATGAACTTATGTCATTGCTTGCATCAAAAGATTTGTAGGTTCTATTATTTTTGTGCATCCAAAGCGTTGCTTTTAGGTGGAAACACTTTTCGTTTCACCTAAAATGGTTTTTATTTGCCCAAGACATGGTCATTTTTTTAGATGATCCGGAGGTATAAAGTTTCATTATGCTTTTTTAAAAAATTAACTGTGTTAATATTTCGTTTATTCTATTTATATGAATCTCAGTATGCTACTCTTTCCAATCTATTTGTGCTCTTTTTCATGTGCTCTATCCGATCTGGATAAATCATAAACAAAGCAGAAAGTGTTTTCCTTTGTGTATGTTCTTTACTTTTTGTTTTATGTGATCTCAACAAATCGGAAATAGAGAGAAAAGTTGTATTTTACTAAAAGGATAACCAAGATCTAGCCCTGAACTTGTAGAGTTTTAAAAAATTGTTTGTTTTCTTGTGTGGTCGTGTTGAATTTTTTTGTAAGAAAAAACAAGGGGTTTGGGGGTAAGCATGCACTTCGAGACAAAGAGTAAAAAAAAATCATCCTCCTCCATAACATTTGCTATATATTTTGTATTAGCTCACTTGATTGAAAGTTACTTTATTAAATAACAAGTCTTGAGTAAGTATTTATTTTCATTAAGTTACTTTTTGAAAAAGTTCACACAATCTTAAATCATCACATAAAAGTGAATCATTATAAAGTAACTTCAATATTATTTTCTTATATTGGTTTTTGCATACAAGTTTAATTTATAAAGTAACTTCATTGTAAAAGTGATTCTCAACTATTTAATAAAAGTGGGTCATTTCATGTAAAAGTAACTTATTTGTAAAATTGAACTTATAGGAAAAGTTAGAGAAGGAAGGGAAACTTTTTTTTACTCACCAACCTCATTGTGCATCCATCACCACATGGGCCCACCTCTACTTGTGACATGGAAGTTTGGTTACTTTTTGTCTTTCTTAAAAAGGGCATAACTTTCACATCGTAAGCCCATTTTCAGTGTCATTTTTTGAAATTGCGTAGTTTTTCGAGATCTTTCCATCCAAATAGTCAGCTTATACTTTTGAAACCATATTACCTACATATTTGGATATGGCTAGTGCAAGTTATCTTTTTCTTACCAATTCATAGTACTTGTCAAGGAAATCTCATTTGTAGGATGTACTATGAAGTAAAGGACTTTACCGAATTACCTTGGGAAAAGAAACTACCCCACATGGATTAATAAGAATGTTCATATCTAGTGATTTATGGTTTCATATTCAAAGAATTGATGACCTAGATGAAGCTTGGGAAAAGCTAGAAACTGTATCCGATAAACACAATAATATTTGATCCCACCAACATGAAAATCAATTAATTTCTTCAAATTTTAGTGATTTCTCTTGCATTGAGGATTATCTATCCAAGTTCAAAACACTTAGATTTTTCTTGAATATTGTAAAATATAAATGAAAGATGAACTATGTATATATGATATTCTTGCTAATTTTGGTAGTGCATATTATGTTTATGTATCTACTTTTCACTCCACTAGAGAATCCCTAGGGGATACTTACAAACCACCCTCTCTTGAATCTTTTTGTGATCCTTTGATTAGAGATCAAGATAAGCTCTTACATCCTGGAATGATCAGCACTCTAGGTACATCTAATATAGCCTTAGTGGCCCAACAAAAGGATAAATCCAATCATTCACAGAAGCAACATCCTTGCAAGAAGCAAAACAATGGGTCTTAGACCCTCTCAACCAGCTTCTACTCCCAACGATGACAAAGGACCAAAATCAAAATGTAATAATACTGAGAGACATTGCAATTTTTGTGGGTGAGATAGTCACTTAGAGTCTAAATGTTGTATTAAGAATATGGAGGCCTTAGAAGCAACTGTGAATAAGCACAACATCAATCGTGATTCTTCTTCTTCCAACCCTTCTTCTCATGGACATGCACTTTCTACTTCTAGTTTTTCCTTCAATGTAACATCTACTTCTTCTAATGAGTGGCTTATTGATTTTGGAGCATCTTATCATATGGCTAAGGATAAAGTCATTTTTTCCACTCTTAATCACTATATTTGCAAATAAATATTTTTTGGTAATGATAGATCTCTTAGTGTTGTATGGTAAGGAACAATTCAACTAGTAGAAAATGGTCATTTTAATGATGTATTGTGTTCCAAGCCTGTCCTACAACCTTTTATTAGTATATCAAATCACTCATTTAGGGGAAGGAAAAAACAATAGAGTTTTCACCTCACCAAGTTGTAATCAAGGATTAAAATATGTTACGCAACTCCTAACAACTATAATTGTTGATGATATTCTCAGGTTGTATAGATTTGACAACTTTGGTTCATCATCTTTTCCATTAGTTTTTATTTCTTGTAGCAATGACTTGAGAAAACTTTGGCATGAGTGATTTGGTCATCTAAACTACCACTCATTGCAACGGTTGTGTAATAAAAATATAGTGATTGGTATTGCTCTTGTTTCTTGCAGAGATGGTGTTTGTGTTGATTGTGTTCTTGGAAAACATCATCGAGACAGTTTTGAAAAATGTGCCTCTTAGCACACCTCGACCCCCTTGTAGCTTGTTCATAGTGATTTATGTGGTCCACTTCCTTCTCCTTCTTTATGTGGGTTCAAGTATTCTTAACTTTCATTGATGACTTCTCTAGACACGCTTGGGTTTATTTCTTAAAACTTGAGAGTGAATTTTTTGACATGTTTTTGGCCTACAAGGCCCTTGTAGAAAAATAATCTAGATATAAATTGCAAGAGTTAAGAACAGATAATGGAGGCAAATATGTTAAAAACAAATTCACAACTTAATACAATGCATAGGGCATTCAAATGCAACATAATTTTCCATATACACCACAACAAAATTGTATGATCTGATATAAAGGATTAAGTCTTCATTTTTTGGTGGAAGCCATTAATTGTGTCAATTACATAGTCAAACACACTAACACAAAAGCTTTAATAAATATACCAATAAAAGAAGCATGGAGTAAAATTAAACTCTATGTGAGCCACTTATGTTTGTTTGGTAGTGAAGCATGGGCTCACATTCTTAAGAAGAAAAGGAAAGCATTGCAGCCTAAAAGTGAGAAGTGTATTTTTGTTGGATATTCTAAAAGTGTAAAAGGTTATAGACTTCTTCAACCTAATTCCAATGAAATTATTATTAGGAGAGATATTATGCTTTATGAAAGTCACTCAACCTATGAACCAAATTTAGCGTTTTTGCCATCTTCAACATCTAAACACATAAATTATACTCTTTAAAATTTAAAATTGAGTTTTGAATATTTAAGAGAAATGTGATAAAGGTAACTACGTTGATTTACACCTCTTTCTCATAACCATCTTACAACAATTTCCTTTACAATCATAGAGTGTGTTGTTTTTTCTAGTTAATTTTAAAGACTGGTAATAATGAAATAATAATTACATAATGAATTTTTTATTTCCTTTACAATCATATTGTGTGTTGTTTTCTCTAGTTAATTTTAAAGATAATTTTAAAAACTAGTAATAATGAAATAATAATTACATAATAATAATTATGTAATGAATTGTTTAAGTGAAGTAAACATATGCTAAACTATATGTACGATACAATGGAATATCTCTTTAAAAAAAAAAATTAAATAATTTAATTTTAAATTAAAATAACTTTCATACTTCCATAAGTTATTAAATTCCTAATACTTTATTTTACATCTCACTTAATCAATCTTACATATTACTACATTATTATATAACTCAAATAATCTAAAGAATATTTTCATTCACACCAAAAAAATTTGTTTAAAAAAAATTAATATCTATATTAATATTATTAATATAATCATGGGACAAAATATAATTATAATATGTGAATATAAAACTGGACGTACACATCACTTCAAACTATGTTATTAGAGCCAATGTCCTTAGTGTAAGAGGAGCATTATGGAGGGAACAATTTTAATAAGCTTGAACAACTAAACATATTGGTATTGTTTGCAAACCGATGTGGATGCTTGTAATTGCTTCTATGTTTCCTAGTATGCCTTCTGTTAAAACCGATGGAGGGAGCCTTTTTGAGTTTTTGTGACTACCACTTTTATGGAGTTTCCAAAATTCCTTGAATAGTCTAGATATTCATTTAGGTCTAGATAAGTTTCCTTGGACTTAACAAAAGTATGGACTAAAGGTGGGTTAATCTTGGATGGACAAAAGAATGGTATAATTTCTAGGATGGGAAGGAAGTCACATATATCCATAGCCCAAAGCAAAGTCAAAATGGAAATATGTCAAGGGAAAATAAGACCTTACAAGGAGCCCTTAGAGTAGGCCAAGCCCCTATGGAGAGTCACATGTGGTTTTTATTGCCTTCAATTATGGGGGTTGGGAAACCCCTCCATAAAACATTCCCTAAGTAGATCAGTGAAGTTACACAAGCCTAATTTTTTTCTTGAGACAAGAAACCATGGTGGAAGGGTTCAATATTTCATGAGAATTGTCTAAATTCATGAAGGATTAGGGATTTTGTCTATAGATTATGCAGCGAGGACAAGGGGTTTGATCACTAAATGGAGGAAGATATCAATGAGGATAACTAATTAAGTGAGCATTGACTCAGGTATTGGAGCAGAACTCACCTCTCCATAGATGGGGAAGCTTTTATGTTGCTAATATTTATGGTCCTTATGAGGACAAGGTGGCCTTTCAAGAGGGTTTGTTAGCTCGATATGTTTTAGGAGAGAGAATGTTATACGGTGGGAATTTTAATTTCACTATATGCCAAGTAGAGATTTGGGGAAATGCTACTAGAGAAAACCCTCTAACTGGTTTTTTAATGAATTATTTGGAGGTTCATCTAATGGACATAAACCTATCCAAATGGTTCCTACTTGGGGCAACATGAGAATAGGGGAAGATAGGGTGGAAAAGGCATTAAATAATTTTTTACTTTTAGATTCGCTTATGAGTGACCATAACATGATAAGAACTTGGGTAGAGGTTGGTGGGGAATTAGATCATCAATCATTTTTTCCTTAGAAACCAAAGGAGGATTGTAAACCTTCAAGTCCTTTTAGTTTCAATGAATTTGCATGGCTTGAGGATGAAGGCTTTGTTAGTTTGGTCAAATATAAAAGGAAGCCCTATGATCCATTGTTAAGGGAGACATTCAGCATCCAATTTGCTTCTAATCTCAAGTTAAAAGGGTAGCATGATCATGGGCACATCGTAGGTGAAGGATGGATGAGTAAAGTATAGTATCAATTGAAATCCAAATTGTTGAACTTTATGATAAGGAGGTATAAGGACTTATTGATGAGGATTCTATAGCAAAACTGAGGGCTTTGGAACAAAATAAGAGATTTTTTTTTTGCAGATAAAGAGGCCTTATAGAGGCTAAAGCGTATGGATTTTGGGCTTGCTATTGGTGATGAGAACATGAAATATCTTCACAACTTTGTAAATTATAGGAAAAAGATAAATACAATTTGGGAAGTTCAAAGAGAAGATGGTTCTAAAGAAAAAAAAAATCGAGGACATTGATAACTCGGGAGTGGCTCATTTTGAGAATATATATAAGGAAAAAGATAGACTAAACATAGAAAAGGTTGTCAAAATTATATCTTACTTTCCAAGTTTTGTTGATGAGCCAACAAAAGGGTGGTCGCAAGAGGCTCTTCATAGTTTTCGAAAGGATAAAATTCTTGGTCCAGATAGATAGGGAGTGGAGTCCTATTTGGGTTTCTATGAAGTTATTCAATATGATTTGTTAGGGGTGGTTGAAGAAACAAGGAGTGCAAGGAAGGTTCTAGGAATCTTCAACTCCAATTTTATTTTCCTCAATTTCGAAGAAAGACAATCTTGTTCCCTTGGACAATTGCAAGCCCATTTCCTTGTGCAATTGTCTATATAAGATAATATCCAAAATGCTTTACGTGTTAAGAAATTTCTTTCTAAGACTATTTCTAATGATCAATTTGGGTTTCTTCATGGAAGGAAAATCCATGATTCTAATAGGGTGGCACGAGAAGGGATGAATTTCCATAAAAACAAAGAAATTATCAATCGTGGTATTGAAGTTGGATCTCTCTAAGGCATATGATCGAAGAAAAACTAGTTGTAATTGAGGCTTATGATGATTCACATTAGGTTGTGTGTATATTGTGAATTGGATTATGAGTTTCCTAACATCAATGTCCTTTGTAATCCTAATTAATGGTTCAACATATATGTTTTTGAAACCCTCAAAGGGACTCATGCAAATATTCCTCTTGTAACCTTGGTTCTTTTTTATCATAGATTAAGGCCTCAGTAAGGCATTATTGGAGGAAACAATAGATGTCTTATTTCTCTATATTAGTTCATATATGTTTTTGAAACCCTCAAAGGGACTCACGCAAATATTCCTCTTGTAACCTTGGTTCTTTTTTATCATAGATTAAGGCCTCAGTGAGGCATTATTGGAGGAAACAATAGATGTCTTATTACTCTATATTAGTTCATGGAAAGATGCAAATAAGTTAAAAGAAATATTAAAGTTATACTACATAACTATTGGCATCACTATAAATTTGCAAAATCTTCTATTTCTTTTAATGGAGTGGATGAGGAATAGGTTAGGTTACTTCTACATCTCTTCCCATATCAACGTATTTATTTTAAAGTAGATTTCAAATATATGGTATTTTTTATTACACCAAATAATTTTGGGATTAATGATTGGAAATGGTTAATAGAAAAATTTAAAAGGAGAACTAATGTATGATGTAATAGATAGTTATCTAAAGGAGGGAGACTTATACCGGTCAAGAGGTTTGATAAGTAGATTTTGTGGGCATGTCAAGGGGCTTGATTATCAAATGGAGAAATAGATCGGTGAGGCTAGATAATTATGTGATCTTGGACTTGGGTATTAGACTATAATTCACATCTCTAGAGTTGGGGGAAGATTTTTATATTGTTAATATTTATGGTTATTATGAGGATAGGGTGGCCTTTTGGGAGAGTTTGTTAGGTCAATAATTTTTTAGAAATAATGGTATATGTTTAAGTGGGGATTTGAATTTCATCATATGTCGACAATGTATTTGGGGAAGTGTTACTAAAGAAAACCATTTGGATTTTTTTTTATGAAGAAGTTGGAGAAGGTTGGAAGGTTGGTCTGGTAGATATTGAACCTAGAAAAGTGGTTCCTACTTGGAGGAACATGAGAATGGGGGAAGATAGGGTTGAAAAGTGATTAGATATATTTGTACTTTCAGACTTATTATGAGTGACCATAACAGGATAAGAACTTGGGTATAGGTTGGTAGGGAATGAGATCATCTATCAATTTTTCTTCCAATTGCTAAGGAGGATTATAAACCTCCAATTCCTTTTAAGTTGAAATTTGTTTGGCTTGAGGGTGAAGCTTTGTTAGTTTATTCAAATTTGAATGGAAATCCTATGATGCCTCCATAAGGGAGTCATCCAACATCTAGTTTGCTTCTATCCTCAATATAATTAAAATGGCAGCATCATTATGGACACATGTTAGGCAAATGAACGATGAGCAAGGTATAGTATCAACTAAAAGCCAAATTGTTGAACTATGATGTGAATGGGGTAGAAGGATTTATTTATGAGTTTTCTAGAGCAAAATCAATGGCTTTGGAACAAAATAGGAGGAATTTGTGTGTAGATAAAGAGGATTTATGGAGGCTAAAGAGTAGGGATTTTTATCTTGTTAGGGGTGATGAGAACACAAAATGTTTTTTCAGAAATTTGCAAATTATAGGAAAAACATAAAATATTGAATTTTAAATTCAAAGATAATATGGTTCAAAATCAAAAGGATTAAGGACATGAATAACTTAGGAGTGGCTCATTTTGAAAAGATATATAATACATAAGATAGAGAAAACATAGCATAGGTTGTTAAGATGACCTCTTACTTCCCAATATTTGTTGATGAGGCAACAAATGAGAGACTGATGGAGGAAATTTCAAACGAAGAATTGCAAGAGGTTCTTCATAGCTTTTAGAAGTATAAAATTCTTGGGCCAGATAGATGGACATTAGAGTTCTTTTTGAGTTTCTATGAAGTTATTGAAGATGATTTATTAAGGGTGGTTGAAGAATCAAGAAGTAAAGGGGAGGTTTTGGGTGTCTTCAACTCAACTTTTATTGCCTTAATTCCAAAGAAGGACAAACTTGTTTCCTTTGATGATTTCAATCCCATTTCCTTGTGAAATTGTACCAATAAGATCATAGCCAAGATTATTGCTTTGAGGCTTAAAACTTCTTTCTGAGACTACTTCTAGTGTGCAATTTGGGAGTCTTCATGGAAGGAAAATCGATGATGTTATTAGGGTGTCACATGAAGGGATGCATTCCGTAAAAATAAATAAATTATCATCAATGGTATTAAAGCTAGACCTCTCTAAGGCATATGATCAGGTAAATTGGTTATCTTTGAGGCTTATCTTGATTCACATTAGGTTTTGTGTGTATATTGTAAATTGGATTATGGGTTGTCTGAAATAAATGTCCTTTGTAGTCCTAATCAATAGTTCAATGTCTATTTTTTTAAACCCTCAAAGGGACTCATGCAGGGACATTTGTGGAGGCAAGAACTAGATCTCTTAAAGGTATAAAGTTAGGAAGATCTATGTATTTGACTCAATTTATTTTTGTGGATGATGTCTTATTATTTTGTGATGGTTCATGGAGAGATGCAAATAAGTTAAAAGAAATAGTATATTACACAACTACTAGTATCATGGAGATAAATTTGCAAAAATATTTTGTATTTTAATGGGGTGGATGATGAACATGTTTGGTTACTTCTACAATGCTTCCCATATCAACATATTGATTTTCAAGTAGGTTTCAAATGTATATCTTTTTTTATTAAGCCAAATGATTATGGGATTAATGAATGGAAATGGTTAATTGAAAAAAGTTGAAAGGAAAATCAATATATGATCTAATAGATAGTTATGTAGAGGAGGGAGACTTATATTGGTCAAATCAATACTAGGAGAAATTCCATTTTAGTGGCACTCTTGAATTTTATTCCCAAACGGGTTCTATAAAAAATAAAGAAGATTAATTTAGGTTATTATGGTCTAGGAAAAAAGAGAGTGGGGATAAATTCTCTCTGGTCAAGTGGTAGGCCATAGCTAAACCTAAATACTTGGGAGATTGGGGACTTAAGAAACTCGCAATTTTGGGAAGGATTTGGAAACCAAGAGCCTATGGAGACTCATATCAAATGATGATATTTGGAATCAGGCTATCATACAGAAATACATTGAACCCTATACTTTAGAAGAGTGGACCAAAATATCGTCTAGGAACATTCATAATGTGTTTATAGCTTTGAAAGCCATTGTACTAGCCTTCCCCTAGTCAGGAATTAGTTAGACTAGAACATAGGTAATGGAGAAAAGGGTAGGAGTTGATCTCTAGGTTGTGAGTGGAGATGGGTATAAGTTGCTTGATAATATAATTGTGTATCTTCAAGGAAGCGGTATATATAATTTAGCTTTGGAAACTTCACCATAACTCTCCATTATTTGGCATCAAGAGTGGGAAAATGCAAATTAACTAGGCTCGGAAGGTATTGAAGGTGAGTAATATAAAGCCTACACAACAAAATTGATGGTGATTCATGTTAGAATCAAAGAGATATAGGATGAGTTATTCTAGTCTAAGAATCCAACCCTAGGATTCTACACCCCAAGACTAGGCTATAAACAAATGTTTACCAATGATAGGCCTGAAGAAATTCAATCATGGTGGAAGAAATTATGGAAGATCAGGTCTCCTTTACAAGTAAAGATTTTTATTTGGTTGGTTATAATGAATAATTCCTTACTTAGGAAGTACTATAAAAGAGGAATATACAAGGTCCTAGTAGATGTACCTTATGTAAGGAGAAGGAAACTACAAGTCATCTTCTAATATCTTGTACCTAAACTAGCAAGGTCTAGGTTGAAATAGATAGTCTAACAAGGATAAGGGGTGTTCAAAAAGGAGATTCAATCACAAACTACTCCAAACACTAGCAACAAAAGCTAGAATTCAAAGAATTCAAATCCCTTCCTTTGATTGTAGCTTGGGGTATCTGGCCTGCCAAGATTGTCAACATATTTGAGGACAAATTTATTCATTCTTTATAATGGGCCACACAAAGTAGAACTAATTTTTTCACTTATAATTCCATTCCAAGGTCATTCCTCATAGGAATATTACTCATGAACTCATTGACAAGACCGGGGCATGGTGATATTTCGACAGTGTTAGTCAAGGCAATCCTCCAAGATGTAAGGCAGGGAAAATCATATTTCTAAATGACACTCACTTCTTTAGTTTTAAGGATAGCTTGGGAGGGGGTTCTAATAACTATGCAGAACTTTTATCCCTTAAGTTTCTTTAAAATTATCTGCAGACAAAAGAGTGTCCAAAATTTAAGTTTTTGGTGATTCACTAGTGGAAATAAATTGGATGAGAGGGAAATTTATTTCTAAGACCTATATTTGATGTAACATCTTGGTTTAACCCTCTTGAATATTGTAAGTATTTTATTTCCGTAGTTAATAAAAAAATTACCAGGGCCAGTTGAACTTGAGCGCCTATAGGAACTATGATACCATAAGAAGGGAAAGGTGAGGGGGTCTAAGGGGGGTTTATGCCTAAAAACATCTAACTTATGTTACCTTGAACCTTCACCCATTTCAAAATCTGTGTTGTAAAGTTAAAAGAGGTTAAGATGAGTAAAGGAAACAAATTCTTCAATCTATGCTACCATTTCCTAAAAACTAGCAAGTTGTCTCCCCTGCAATCTTGGAACTGGGAAAGAAGTTGAATTGGAATTCTCTTGTCATCATGTATGTATGAGAAATTTGAATGAGAAGTAAGATGTCGTTGGAAAAATAGGGGGGAAATAGTTTTTTGTGTTAGACAGCAAAAAATGAGAGCTAAGTCCCTATAGAATAGACCATCCATGAAAGGAAGATTTTAGACTTAGAAAAGTGCCAAGAAACTAGGAGGATTATGCATAAGCTTAGGATATCATCCTATACCTTTATATGCATATGATGAATAGCACTAAAAGGAGGATTTTATAAGGTACTATTTAGTAGAGAAGGAGGTATTCCTCATGTTGTTTGGGGTAGGTAATGCGGGTACCTAAGAGTTGCTCTGTCCTCAAAAAGATAACTAGTAAAAATCACTTGTTTTGAATTTGATGAGTATGAAATTCATATTTTATCTTTTGCCTACTTTTCCCTGGTGGTATCATATCCCAACTTGGGGGTGGTGTTCACAATGAACTACCTACGTTTTGGTGGAAATCACTCACTCATCTGGTGGTTTGGTCTGTAATAGATACATATAAGTTCGTCTGAATTTTCTAGTGAATTATTTATATATTTTGTTTGCAGAAGGTTGCACCTGGTTAAGAAAATGATAGGAACTTTGTTTGATTTATTTTTCTCTTAATTGTTGGAAATTTTTTATTTATCATTACATGTTTTCATAAGGCATCCCTTTAGTTCTTCATTTCAGTGAGCTAGAAAAATGGATGAATGGCTAAAATCATAGTATTTCCACGATTGTTATGTTTTGGATGTGGAAACAATTTAGGTCACCATTGTGATACCTATCTAAAATGTTTTCAATGTGTGTTGTCTTCATCTTGATAGTCTCTACTTCTCCCTAGGGACTGAGAACCAAAGCTCGGAGGCTACACAAAGACCCAGTCCTAAATACCAATTGATAACTAATTCTTCTTCCCTACCCTTGGTCACGAAGGTTTTTATTTTTAGATTCAAGGATATATCTTTCCAATCATACCAATATTTCAATCTTGAGTTTACTTCTTTGTGTGAAAGTGTCTCGATTTTTATTTTTGCATCTGGGTTAGCCCTTGATTGGACAAATATAATCTCAAAGCTCATTTTATTGAGTTTGTGCACAATGAATAGGTTTATGACAAATTGGTTACTCTAGCACAATTGTTTGAGTGCATGGCTCTTAGACTCTAGCACAAATACCTCGTAGTGGGAGATTTGAATAGGGTAGCTTCATAATTCCTTTGAAAACTAATCACAATCTAAGAAAAATATTGTTTTGATGATAGAAATCTTCAAAGTAGAGATGCATGGTTTACTTTATGTTACCCAAGTGACGGAAATCATACTATAACTACTACCTTAGATAAATGGAGTTCTTAGGAAGAAAAACGTTTTCTTACAAGAATGGGAAAGGGAATTGGATTTTGTGAAAAAAAATGGTCATGGTTTTTTACAAACGGGATAGGAATTCCAATTAAATTCTCAACATATATTGTACTTAACAAGGAAACTTAATGGTGTTTTCTATTTGATATTAACACTTCATTCTCATCTTAGTTGAGATGGATTTGTTTCCCATGTACCTAAATCAAATGGAGATAGGCAATGGAAGCCTCATCCCTAACATTGGTCATTCTATACAAAGGTTTTATCACAGTGTAAATTGGGATATAGTTGTATAATGTATACCATAAAATCCACTAGAAGAAAATTGTGTGTTTGGTCCACATGTAGTTCAATGCAAAACCAATGCATTTGGAGGAGAAGGTTGGAGGTCAAATATGGCATATAAACTTAGATCCAAAGATGAGACAATTTGTCTTTTGTGATGCTCTTGGTAAAGCAAATTGATTCATGCATTTGGTGATAAGTATTTCCAACATTAATTGAGGCTTCTATTGACAAGACTCTACCTCTCTCATGACATGTGCCTCAACTACATAACATTCTAAGAAATGTAAGAAAGCAAAAGTAAAGGAATATGATAAGATTGAAAAGTTGCATAATTTATTTTCATAAGCTAAGTTGATAAGCGAGATTTGAGAGATGAGAGTATTTTAGGATGTGATCTTACAAGCTATATGAAAGAACGGAAATCTTATTTCATTACCAATTTTTTACTGGGATCAATCAATCTTTCCAATGTGCCTATGGTGATCGACCTATTCTTAAGAGCATTATTACGTAAAATGTGTTGTGTTACATGTTGTGATCATATCTAGCTAATAAGTAGTACATGAAGTTACCTTTATAATGTTATTGCATGGTTCATAATATTTCAAGTTAAAATGGCTATAAGACAAATCTCTCATTTGTAAAACAGATATTTTCTAATTTTGGTTTCCTATGTGCTCACTCATAGCTCCACACTAACTATCATTCTCCCATGTCTATGCTTGAAGTTGATAGTCAAACAACTAGAAATTAATAATAATTTTGTGTGTGTGTATATATAACATTTGAGAAGGTTAAAAGATTGACATGTTTTTTAACTTCATTTATTTATTTTTGCATGTCTTAAAAAAACCCAACTCTAAAGATAATTCTCTAATCAAAGAAGGCCTCAAGTAGCTACTAGTAATTGGATAGTGTTAGAATCAAAGGATGGACATGTGGTTCATGAAAACATCATTATAGTCCTTGTTTAGGGAGCAATTATGTCCAAAAATTAGTAATTGGATAGTGTTAGAATCAAAGGATGGACATGTGGTTCATGAAAACATCATTATAGTCCTTGTTTAGGGAGCAATTATGTCCAAAAATTTAAAGCGTATACTTTTATAAAATCCTCCTTTATTTAAAAAAAGTTTATTATTTTTTTTAAATGAAAAGGCATAAAATTCACAAAATATCTATTAGTTTGTTATTTTACCTAAAAATTATTGTAAAAAAATACAATTTCATTTTTGTTGTGATTTTTATCTCTTCTCTACATTTGGATTTTGTCAACCACGGATATTCATGTATGTTGAAAAAAATTCATAGGAAAATAGTATATTCATTTAAGAAAATAGTCTTTAAAAATGTAAAAGGTCCTTTTTTACATGTCATACAGTGAACACACGTATGCTTTTTAAAAAACAATCAACTCGAATAAAATTTTCAATTGAATGTCAAAGTTTGCATGACCATCTACATGTGGAGTAACCAATGGTCATAGATTAACATGATAAAATTCCAACTAAATGTTTCACTAAGTTCATGTGGAACACTTGTGATGAATGTGAGTGTATAGACAAGAGTCAAAATTGTGTAGTATTTTAGCTTCTTTGTGTATTAAATGCCTATTGCATAACACAAATCACCAAAAATTCTCAAATCCATATAATTTGTAAAACAATCATTTAGACATCCAATTTTTACTAATTTTATTTTGTATATGTCGCGACATGCCTCCACTTATTATCTAGTTTATAAAAATAAGTTGACACATATCTGCATGGTGTCAATCGAAAACAAGTTGACACATATCTGCATAGTGTCAATCGAAGAAAAAAAAAATGATGACAACCCATCCACCCATCCAAGTGGGAAAGTACAATACACAATTCTAGAACAAGAACTATAGAAGTGGTGCTCGGCAATCTCTCTTTACCTATAAAGATTGATAGAGGCCTCAATAGGATCCAATTCCTTCACATGTTGTCTCTCGCCTTCTTTGCTCTTGTTTTTAGAGGCTCCAACAAGATTGTCAAGACAAAACAATGAAGATTTTTTTAAGATAACACATACTCTATTACAATAGGTCTATTTCAGGGGATGCAACACAGCAAACTCACCACCCGCAATGCACAAGTATATCATACAATATAACAATACTAGTGGTAGGTAACACAACTGAAGTAAGTTATGCATGACGTTTGTGCTTTTGTTAGTGAGATTGTTTAGCAAAGAAATGAATCCCTCTCGTCACAACAATATTTTTGAATCCAAGATAATGATTGCTCAAATTGTAACTAAAGATTAGACTCATGTAGATAGTAAATGTGTATCCCTTAAGGTAGTCATACTGAGGAGAAGTATGAAGTCTTTTATAAATGGAGGATGTCTCTCTAACACGGGTGAAATCCAAACACTGGTTAATTTCATTTTGAACCAGAGGGTGGTCCTCGAGGGGGAGCACCCCATGATGCACAACATGTGTAAGGGTAGCCCTCGTGACACATTTTGTGGAGTATGATAAATTCATCCTACATTGAGTTTTCACTACTCTTAATTCACATAGGCAATGTGTGGCACAATACTTGGAAGTAGTGTCTACATAATTCATGATATTTTGGCCTACTTCCTAAATAAAGAAGTTATTTTCTTAATATTTATGTATTTTCCATTAAATTTTGGTACATATTATTGTGCACTATTTGTGTGCATATTGGATCTTTACAAAGTCTTAATTTACTTTTCAACCTTATCCACAACAAAAGCCTAAACTTTGCACACAAATAGTGCAAAGTTTTTTAGACCCTCCCTTTGGAACCCAAGGATATCCAAAAGTATTTGGAGTTAATGATCTTAGCATTTATAGGATACACAACATTTTTTGTTATGATTTAGCTTTCTAGTGAAGGTTGTGAGGAAGATTTATAGGTATTCCTTGAATCTCCTAGTTATAATAGAGGAGAGTCTTCACACTAGTAAACTTTTAGCTAGAAAATAAGATTTATTCATTTCTTTCACTTTCACTAATCATGTTCCCTTTTGATTTTCCCTTTTCCTTAGGAGACATGAGCTCCTCCCCACGGCCTATAACATCATAAAATATAGATAAGGCTACATAAGACAATCTTATCTTAAACTTCTTGAATATTGTAAGTATTGAAGGGTTTAAGCCTAAAGGCCAACAATTTTATTACAATCTTGAAGTGGGTATTGCAAATAGAAATAAATATATACCTAGCAAAGGAAGATGACATTTTAACTTTTATAAAGAGAGTAAGGTTGAATTGATACCTCCTTCTATGTTGTTAACATTCAAAGAGAGAATTACCATTTTAATTTCACCCAATTTAGATTTTAAGGCTATATGTGACAAGGGTATTTTGATTTCTTAAATATTTATCTTTTTTTCTTCTCTTTGGGGTCTTCTTCCTACTTCCTAAACTTCTAATATTGGAGGGTTTTTATTGATCCAAAATGGATCACTATATAATTTGTCATATGTTTTAGTACTTTCTAATTGTAAAACTAGAACCATGGACTTGTAGGGCTCATTTAGGGGCAAATCATATTTTGGTGATTTGGGGCCCTAAAACTTTTAGAGCCCGTTTTAGGCATTAAATGGCCATTTTGAGGGTAAAAAATTTAAAAATTTATCAATGCTCCAATGTGTTCTCGCCTCAATCATAATCCATGTGGGGAATTTATGCCTCCAACAAGTTTCCCTATGCCCTATGTTTTAAACCACAGTTACAAGTAGATGCCACCTCAGCACTCATGACTCATACATGTGGCACTAGTCACGTATGGATTTTCAAGAATATTCTAGAGGATCTAAATCCCTAACCCTAATTGAGAGTTGAGGCATGCAAAAACATTAACACTGACCCTAGATGGCTATCAAGACATGTTCAATATTAAACCGCAAAGAAAGGAAGTGGATATATTCCTATTGTATTGTTTTATGTTATTTGCGTAGATCAAAGGAATAGGATATTCTGAGCCAAAAAAGGAACTAGAAAAACCTATAACAAACATTCAGGCCATAGTGTCTATTGCAACTCCACAATGAGTCAATATTTCTTTGTATTTGTGTTTTATATCTAAGAAGAAAAGAGCAAGGAATAGCATTTGCCTTCATGTTGGGTTTTCCCATATTGGGTTTCCCAAAGTACATTTTGTGTTCATTGTATGGATAGGGTGGAGATTTTATTGTTGTCACTTATTTTTTATATTATTAGTTTAGTTCATTGTTTTGAGTGCTATGCTTATAATAGTACATTTTAATTATAAGTAAATATTGCATAATATAGGATAACCTCGTAGTATTTTGCAATGACTTGTAAGATATGTCGTGACGAACTGTCCAATTGAATATCCTTACAAATCATATTCATATCAAACCATTGTTCTTTAGGGGTTTTGTGGATATTGCAATATCCATAAATTGGCATAAAGAAAGAAGTCTCAAACCCTAGCCATGGAAAATGAGTACAATAGAAATCCAAAGGATGACCTAGAGGACATTCAAAAAATGGGAATCAGAAGTCTTTAACATCCCCTGCAATATGATGATACTAATGTTAGTGCCAAAGAGAAAGTTCAAAGCTTTTAGGGTGCCTGCAACTCTATCTTGGACATTGGCTCTAACAAGTAACCTAAAGGTAAAAAAGAACAAGAGAAGGTTGAGCTAGAGAAAGAGAGACAAAGTTCCAACATCACATCTTCCTATTGTGTTCAAAGAGGAAGAAAAAGTGGACATCAAATCCTATCAAGGTGAGATCAGTATTGTAAAGTTGAATCAATGGTTGCAACTATTAGAATTCTATTTCAGTGTGCTCAACTGAAGTTAGAAGGCCATGTCCAAAACTTGGTGGGAAATCCATATGGAGACACTTAGACTAGAAGGTGATCCACCAATGACTAAATGGGAGGTATTTAAAACCCTCATTAGGTCCCATTTTTACCCTATTGGGTACGAAAGGGACCAATGGATCCATTGACATTTCTTCATGTAGAAGAAAGGGATAAGTATGCAAGAGTACATCGTTGAGTTTAGAAAACAAGCCATTCTATTGGGAATATCTCCCAAGAACTCGAAGGTACTCTTCAAGTACCTGGGTGGTCTCCAAGGTAATCTGAAGAGGTAAGTGATGTTTTTTAAACCTAGGACCATTGATGAGGCCTATGTGCAAGCACAATGTATGGAGATGTACAAGAAGAAAGAACAACCAAATGGTTCCAAGTAGACAAACCAATGAGACACTTCCAAGGAGGAAAATAAGAGGTGGAAAGGAAAGGGTAAGAAGACAGCGACTATTGCACATGAATGCAAACAACCATTGTAACATCGATGTTCATACTAATGATAAGTGTTGGAAGCTACATTTGAATATGAGTCTAAAGAACTACAAGGAGGTGAAAAAGAAGAACATACTAACCATGGATCTAGGAAGGTAGAAAGTAATGCATATGTAGATGAGAAGATTGTCTACACTATAATGCAAAAGATTCAACTCCAATTCATATGACAACCTCATAGAAAAGGATCTATTGAGTAAGCTTGGATTGGAAGTTCACAGCCATCCTTGCTCATACCGACTAGGATGGGTAAATAAGGGCGTAGATCTTAGAGTCACTACATAATGTAAGATCAAATTTTCCATAAGTGCAAACCACAAATTTGATGAGGTGGAGGTAGATGTGGTGCCACTTGGTGTGTGGGGTGTAGTGTTTGGGAGTCCCTATATGTACATGAGGGATGCAATCTTCATGAGGAGAGCAAACCAACACTGCCTAGTCAAGGATGGAAAATCCTTCATCATCAATAGGCACAAAGGTAGATCCAATATCTCTGTAGTAAGTGTCAACCAAGCCAAGAAGCAAATTTTCTCAAGTAGGAAGTTTGTATTGCTCTTCTTGGGAAAAAAGCAGTGGATAAGTGAATTGGTAGAAGTAAAGGCATCGTTGGAAGCCTATGTACTAAAGAGTAGAAACACCAATTGGAGGAGCTTTCATAGGCATACAAAGAAGTGTTCTAAGAGCCTAAAGGGTTACCACCTAAGAGGGGGCCACAAGATAGAACAGTACACTTACTCTCCATCGCCAAACATAATACTATGTAGATGCTCCATACTAGAAGTGGATGAAGTGAAGAAATAGTTGTAGCAACTATTGGAGCAAGGAATAATTTGACCAAGCACAACACCTTGTGGGTCACCTATCATCATAGTGCCCAAGCAGGATGCGACATGAAGAATGTGTATCAAATAAAGAGCTTTGAATAAGATGACCCTAAAGAATCAATATCCTCTACCAAAGATCAATGTCTTGTTGAATCAACAGTAGCATGCCAAGTACTTCACCAAACTGGGTCTCAAATCAAGATACCACTCGGTACAAGAAAAAGAAGAAGACACCTAGAAGACCCCCTTCAAGATGAGGCAAGGTTATATGAATGGTCATTAATGCCTTTTGGTATATGTAAAGCACCAGTTACATTTATGTGTTTGAAGACTGGTGTATTGTAGTGCTTTCAAGATTCATTTGTAATAGTGTATTTGAATGATATATTGATCTTTCACTCTACCTAGGAAGAGCATATATCACATCTCATGTAGGCGTTAAAGACCTTGAGAAAGCATCCATTGCTAGCAAACCTTAAGAAATGTGAAATGTCCAGCAATCTCTAGTGTACTTGGGAACATGATTAGTGGAGGGGAGCTCAAATTGATCCTATGAAGATGGAGTCCATCATCAAGTGGCTAACTCCTACCAATGTCACTAAAGTTAGGATTTTCGTGGTCATAGTAAAGTACCTTCAAAATTGTATAACATCCTTCTTAGTTGCCACTACACCACTCCATGCAACAATGGATGACAAGAGTTTCCAATGGGGAAAGACTCGACAAAAGGCTTTTAAAGAGCTAAAATGAAAGATAATTCTCAAATTGGCCAATTTGCATAAGCTCTTCAAAGTGGGGACATATGCAAGTGGATATGTTATGGTAGCAATTTTGATGCAAGGAAGTAAGTCGGTATGCTATCATTCTAAATAGTTTCATGACACGGTCCTGAACTACCCCACATATGACAAGGAGCTTTATGCTATAGTGCAAACAAGGCACTATAAGTGGATAGGATTTTTGTAGTAATTCCATGTTATCATCAAATATAAGGGCAATACTAAGACCAATGAGCTAGCTCAAGTAGTTGAGTACTTTGAGCTTCATGCAAGAGCTCGTAGGGCCAATCCCCCAAACTAGTTGCCACTATTGTGTGGCTCATTATGTCTCCCTATCAAGTCAAGGGTCAAAATCAACACCAATGGTTTTACACTATGTGAAGTGCCCAACGCTTTCCCTGCAAGGTTTTCCTTGGAAAATTATAAGGGAAATACTAATAAGTTGGTAGACGTTCTTTCAAGCCAACCCACATCCAAGATCACATCTTTCAATACTCTTATAATATAGTGAACATGTAGCCATTCATGCAAACATATTATACCCCTATAGACAGTAAGCGTGTATCCCTTAAGGCATTGATACTAAGGAGAATTATGAAGTCTTTTATAAAGAGAGGATGCCTTTCAAACAAGGGTGACATCCAATTACTAGTTAGTTTTATTTTGGATCATAGAGGGTGGCCCTCAAGGGATCGACCTCACGATGCAAAACATTGCAAGGGTGCCCTTGAGACACAATTCACTAAGTGCGCCTAAAAGCATCCAACATTGAGTGTTCACTACTTTTACTCCACCATAGGAGATGTGTGGCACATTACTTGGAAGTCGTGTGTTCATGATATTTTCGCCTATGTTCTACATAAGCAGTCATTTTCTTAATATTCCTTATTCTCCATCAATTTTTGGTATATATTATTATACTCTATTCTTGAATATTGGAACTGCAAAAGTCTTAATTTTCTTTTCAAACTTATCCACAACAAAAGCCTAAACTTTGCTTTGAATTCATTTGAAACTAAGGTTTTCTAGACTCTCCCTTTTGGAACCTAAGGATATCCAAAATTCTTTAAAGTTATTGATCTTGAGCATTTATAGCATACACAACACTTTTTGTTATGATTTAGCTTTCCAATCGAGATTGACGAAGATTTCTAATCGTTCCTTGAATCTCTTGGTTATAATAGAGGAGGGTCTTCCCACTAATAAAGCACCATTTGTGAAGTAAGAGTTATTCAACTCTTTCCCTCTCAATGATTATGTTCCCTTTTAATTTTCCCTTTTCTTCTAGAGACCTGCAATCCTTCCCAAGGTCTCTAACATCATAGCATAAAGATAAGTCAAATAAGGACACTCTTTGTCTTAAACCTCTTATGGATTTAAAGAAAATAATGGCCCTTCCATTAACCAAGGCTGCCACTCATACATGCTAACATCTTGGTAAGAAAGGGGCATTTCTATTATCCCACAGTAATTTCAAACTTTTTACATTTCAAGTCAAGTACGTGAATTGGCCCCTGTAGAAGATTTGGAAAAGATGTCTCAAATACCACTATACTCCACATGAATATTGTTGAATTCAAGATTAACTAACACATAAAATGCTGTCCATTTTTTACAAACTCTTAACAAGGCATACTTCAAAATTAGAACCTCCCAGATACCTTCACACAAACCTCTTCAAAATCAAAGAAGCAACGAGTTTAAATAACCATAAACACAAATGGTAAGGATCGATCTTCAAGAAATGAAAAAGATGATGGCAAAAGCATGTTGATGTTGAAAGTGATTCGACAAAGATGCCTACAAAAAAAAGTGTTGAAGATCAACTAGAATGCTTTAAGCAACCAACACAATGAAGAGCATCATGAAAAATGTCAAATGCAAGCATTGTTACTGCATTAAGTCAATCATCATAAGGAATAATGAGGACTATATGATAGTAAAATGGACAAAACCCACTAATAAGATGTCCTCAAGAAAGAGTTTAGATCTCACCATGATCGATCATCAATCCATCCACAACTAATTCTAATAATAGGTACCAAACCATAATTTTTCCATCTACACCCCTTAACTGTGAATTTGTACACAAAACTATGGCAATAAGAATTTCGATAGTTAGGTGAAGAGAGTGATAGGGTCTCTAATCACTATGATTATTATGTTTATATATATTTTTTATGGAGGGTCAATGCTTTCATTTAAATTGACCAATAGGTGCAAGATCTAGTTCTTGCAAACCCGTGTTAGTAGTAGATGGTACAAATTTTGAATCTTGTGAATCAATGATAGAAGAGCAAGCAATAGGAGCACATACATCTAGCGATGTAGTTTCAAGATATCCAAGGTCTATTCTTATTGGATTTATCTCAAGCTCAATTGGAGTAATAATTTAACTTAGACCCAATAACCCGTTTGACAAAGTAACTTAGACCCAATATCTTTCGTATGTTCACAAAAATCCAAAGAAGTATCCTCATTAACCAACAATGTAGGGGTATTTCTTTCAAAGGAAAATTGAGTACCTTTTGCAAGATGTGAACCAATTCTTTCTTCTTGATTCTAAATTCACTTATTATTTGTATAAGGCTGACATGAAGGTTGAACAAGTTTAGGATTGACTTATTCTTGTCATCCAATTGTTGAAGTAGAAGATCATGATCAATCTTCAAGGTTTGATACTTATCAAATTGTTTGGAATTATAAGTCTAAAGTAGTAGATTGTACTTTCAAAGTTATGTATTAACAACCCATTCTGCAACAATAGTTTCTTGTGACGAAACAAGTTGGCTCTAATCCTAATTAGGTGGAGAAAATCCTCTAAAGAGTTTCCCATGAAACTTCAAAGATCCAAATTTCTAAGAAAGTCATAATTCATCTCACAGATGATCGCTCATGATTTTTTTTAGCTTTTACTAATCTTTTACACCATTTCTCCTTTTTCTTATTATATAAAAATTTATTTTCATCTCAATTAGTACTCTACCATGTGTCGTGAACACAGAGTTGATCTTGGATATACATCAATGATATATCATAGTTGAAGCCTATAAACATAGATTTTAAGTCAAAAGGACTCATGATGAAGTCTTAGTGAAAAAACACTATTTGAAAATTTTCAAATGGACATAGAAAATGTGAAGGTCTTGGTCCTTGTTATATATAATAAACTATGTTTTCCTAGAAGGAAGAAAAAACAATTATCCCCCACTTTGAAAATAGACCACGGTAAAGTAAATCTTCCTTCTAAAAGAAATAAAAGCGAATGTTTTATCTTTTAATTTCTTTGGATTTTACTCGTCAATATATATATATATATATATATATATATAAAGTAAATCTTCCTTGTGAATGTTTTATCTTTTAATTTCTTTGGATTTTACTTGACAATATATATATATATTTGAGGAAGAAAAAAAAAGTATCCCCCAACTTTAAAAATAAATCTTCCTCAAATAAATAAAAGCAAATCTTTTACCTTTTAATTTCTTTGGATTTTACTTGCTGCTTCATATATATATATATATATATGAAATACTTTATATCCATTAGGTTAAGGTTGAATTTAATTTCCTTGGTCCATCAGGGATATTTCCTTGCAAGCAAAACCAAGATATTTGAATTTGTCAATTGTATCAAGTCCTTACCTCCTTTCCAAAGACCAAATGTCCCTGACATAGTGGTTGAGTTATCGTCACAACTTTTCAAACTTTGCAGCTCTGTAGCAACATTCTTATAAAAAGAATGTCATAATCACCAACACCCCCACCACCAATGTCATTGCAACATGTTGGGAAAACCTATGTGGATGGAGGCCTATAAAGACTCAACTATCCAATGGAAGCAAGGTAACCATAGCCAATGTGAATTCAGTGCAAAGGTCGTAAAGCAAAAACTCTCTCATCGTATACAAAGGAGGCCTTTAACAACTTTAAATAATTTACAGGTTTTCATGCCACAAATAAATAATAAGAGAACAAGAATACATTTCTAAAAGCACATACAAGACAAAAGGCAAACCTAGATTAATGCAAATCATTTAAACAAAAAACTAGTGGTTGAGGGATCTAACCTCTAACAGTTTAATGAATCTAGCCCTTAATAACTAGAGAAATACATAAATAGAAAGGACCATCTCCATTTCAATCACGTATGTTGGTTAACTATGCAAATTTGGAATCTTGCACCTTCAAACAAGAATACTACTAGATTAACAGAATTCACTCATCTCAACGAGGCAAGCTCTTAGTACAGCATTGCTAGCTACCACCCTTGCTGGTGCTTCCCTGTTATCCATTAGCCAATGGCCCCCAAGGAAGGACCACTCAAAATCAATTATTTTGTTCACGGAGTATGGAACCCCTCACTTTTTACATTCCATTATGGCTGACGAACAATCGATTACCCTAGCAAGTCATTTTCTCTAATCCAAGATTTCAAGGAATAAATCAGTTGAAGACTTGCAACTATAATTCAGTGCAGAGGATACTTGTGAGAATTCAAATAGAGCATGAACAGGTAGAAGTTGAACCTTGTGCGTAGTAGGAACTTATGCACTACGCCTTTCATTACCATTTCAGCCAATAAAAGTTCACACAAGAAAAACAGTGTAATCAATTCAAGCTGGATACACACTCCTTGAGTAGCTTTAGTACACAAACCCAAAGTTGGTGTCCTTGTTGCTTAGTTATTGTTCAATATCAAACATTTTCCAGAGTTATTATTGTTAATAACACCTACAATAACCTTGATCTCTGATCTAGTCAATAGCAAATGAAACTTTATATTTTCTACTGAAAATACCTTGTATCTTTAATGAATTGATCTATTGTTGTGAAACACACGGACATTACACCAGCTTATTCAAACCATTTTTGGGAAGTAAAGCATGGAGGATTTCTGCCAAAAGAACAACAAATATAGTTGTCACACTGTCACTAGAAACAAGAAACGTTCAAATGGGAAATGGAAATTGTCAAGTGTTGCAATAAGAAATGTTTCAGGGCTATTACTGCATATTCAAGAATAACTATCAACACCCATCACACAAAAAAAGTGCAAATCATTCTAATTTTTAAACAAAAAATAGAGACCATAATCATATTCATAACAAAAATTATGCCATCCCCAATAGCATGATTCATATTTGTAACCCACAGTTTGTTACGATGCAAATATCAAAAAGTCCATTGTTAAATGCATAACTGATAAATGGGTTCACAAATATACTAATATTCTGATTCCATCTCATCCGTTGGCTCTTCTGGAGTGAAGAAGCCAAAGGCACTGCTTGGACCAAGATTAGCAGTATTATGACTGGCCTTCTGACATCTTCGAACATATCTTTTGCATTCCCCTGCAACACCTCTAAAGGTAGCTCATTATCATCATCATTCTGAAAACCACCATAATCCCACATCCTAGTGGGTGCAACAAGGTACTCTACTTTTTGTCATGATATAAGGCAAAGATTTGAGTATATACACCAAATTTTGAGCGTTTTATGAGGTTGGGCAAGTCCTCTTCATAGAATGGATGCAACAATACTCACTCCATTTTGCACATGTGCCAATGAGCTAGTAAAAAACATAGCTAAATAGACTGGGTGATTTAAAATTTAATAACAGAAACTTGAACTAGGGCCTTTTCTATTACTCGTTTTTTGCAAGCCAAAGGCTTACGAGAAACAACCAGTACAAATGCTAACCATTTCTCAAGAAATGTTTTTAGCATCCAAATAGGAAATAGATCCCAGAAACAAGTTTCTGGTGTGGTTTCGGTTTTGAGGCAGATTTCTGCAAACAATGACCCCCTTAGGTGCAATTTCCAGTAACATAATTGTCAAATATGACCTCCAATTTAGCCATCGTATCAATCCCACTCAATATCAGTCCTCAGATTTAAAAACAAAAAGTGATCATTGAGTTGTAAAGACATTAGTGCTACAAATCCGAATCTAACTACACTCAAGTCTCCAACAGGGGTAGTCATAGTCATAATCTATACATAGGATTACATTAATGGTAATCTGCAGAACACATTTATTGTAGCATTTGCATTGTCACATAATTTGATGTTTCCAGTAATTCAATCAGATTTTTCTATCTTGAGGTTCAATAAATGAGGTAAAATATCCTTTATTAGTTGATATGATCCGACAAATAATATTATATTTCAAATTTATTTAAGGCTAAATTATATGTAAATTCATTTTGATGAATCACCAAAACAAATGTTTAAATTTCAAAAGATCACCAATGGGCAATTATTCAGCCCCGGAGAAAAACTCAAGCAAGGTCCTTTGCCTTCATTAGAAGGGTTGGTCTTCCTAGGTCTCACCTAAGCTCTCACCTTTCTTTTGGCCACTGCAATTTCTACAAACTGCTGAGATTAAAAAAAAAATGTGGGGACTTACAAGCTCAAGAAAAGCTCAAGCAAGGTCCTTTAACTTCTAATAGGATTGGTCTTGCTAGATCTTACCTAAGCCCTCACCTTCCTTTTGGCAATTGCAATTTCTACATACTGGTGAGATCTAAAAAAATGTGGGGAGTTACAAGCTCAAGCAAGGTCCTTCACCTTGATTAGAAGGGTTGGTCTTGCTAGGTCTTACCTAAGCTCTCACATTCCTTTTGGCAATCGCAATGTCTACATACTGGTGAGATCTAAAAATATGTGAGTTCTGAGGAGTTACAAGTGCAAATCCCTTTGCTTATGTTTCTCTTACATATAGCTATATCATAGTACTAAAGGTTAAAGTCCAGTGCATTTCTGTTAAACTTGACCGAGTGCTAGCATGACCATTCTGTAATAGAAACATTAGAAGATTCGCACTTGTGACTCAGTCAAGTGCTAAGTGCCAAGTGCCAAGTGCCAAAAAGGCATTCAGTCAAGTTTAACGGAATGGCACAAGTGTAAGCACCAGGGCAAGAAGCTTAATTCTGGGGACAGGCATACGAAATTACAGAAAGAAACATTAAGAAAATTAAATAAAACATGGCACAGAAGATTTACAATGGAGGAAAGCCAACATCCAAATAACAGGTTACCAAACCACAACATTCACATGAGAACAACTAAAACCCAACAACGTGACAACGTTATTGGCAACACTGTCCTTTGCTTTACAAAATAAAATACACTACAACTGTAGCAAATCAAATTTATATATATTAAGGCCCATGAACCAACAGTGATGATGTGATTTATATATACTAAGGGGCTCTCTAACAGCCAGTGATATTGAAGCCATTCCAAAAGCCTGATGATTTCAAGAGAGACAGACCAATCATGCTAAATATTGTGTGGAAATAAATATTGTGAGTAACCAATATCTCAAACTATAGCACTGAACACTTTTCTAAAGATTATTTCAGAGGACTACAAACAAAACATAAAATATAAAGAAGATCGGCTATAGTTTACTATCACTGGAAATTTGTAAAAGATAACTTAATGCATTTGTTACACTCTATTTTGCCATTTATCATTCTGGGTACAACGTATATTATTAGTACAGAATGAGTCGACCGCATAGACTCCAGAGCATGACTACTGATGCACTAATGAACATGGCAGATGGCCTGGCTCGACTGTTGTCCACAGGAATTGTAACAGAACACAACTGAAACCTGGAAAACTTTCCATCTGACAACAGGCCAATTGCTTATCTCATGGAAACAGGTAATTCTATAAGAAAGAAACACACAAGATACACTGCTTACTGAGGTCAAGGAAGACATTGGTGCATCCTTGTTCTATCTAGGTAAACACAAATGAATTTGCTTTTCCTGTGATATGTGACATACAGCTCCTCGGCTTTAAATTTTCATTGGATTGTCCTGTATTTACTATTTACATTGCCAGTGATTCATCTAGCTAATACATTATCATAGATATAAGTTTCCCTTGCTTATTTTGAGTACAAAGTATTAGAACTCAAACTAGTAAGAGACTATCATCTATGGTGATGAATAAATGCAAGATTCACACTGGTGAAAGACACAAAATAAAGCACTGCCCAATCAATGCACACCAGCCATAGATGTGCTTAATGAAATCATATTACACCAATATTCAAAATAATGAGAAGGTTGCATATCACCATAAAATAGAGGTCTGAAAACCATCATTGGCTGAACACTTAAAATTTCTCTGAACATCCTGCAAAGAAGAATTGTACAGATCAGTAGAGCACTAATAGAGTTGTACAAATCAAAGGCTAAATTTTTAACAGATAGATATGTTGTAAGCTCTAATGCTTACGTGTAGGCAGGATTGGCCTTAAAACAGTTCGAATCTTTCTCTCCTTGACAAAGGCCTGAACCTGCTCATTGCCCGTTGCCATGAAAACCATCAAGATTCTTTCAGTCAGCTTTCCAGCCTGCAATGTTTTCTGTTAATCACATATTAGATTGTTAATATGATAACTATGAATATTTCATTGATCAACATGATCAAAATAAACCAAAACTTAACAAAATCTTAGGAAGAATGTCAATATTGTGTCTACTCCAGATACACAATAACTTCTCCTAGTTCAAGCTTCATGGATTTCCAAGGCCACGCCAACTTATACCCATTTGCTTAAGTGGTAAATGGGCTTTGCTTGGTAATGCCCACAATTTGTCAACATTAATAAGTCAGGTAACAGACTCGTCCATTAAACAATTTGAAAGGTTAAACTCACTTTTAACTATGCTTAAATTTTAATGCAATTTCTCTACAAAATGCAGATGAAAATAGAAACTCATTCAGTGGCATCCAGTAAACATTGAACGAGGCATAGAAGATTGGCATTGTCTAGCAGAAAGACGAAATATCAAGAAAAAGTCCAAAAGACTTTAAACAATATAACAAAGGAGTTTATAAGGTGATTTCTCGAAAGTAAACAAGGGTATGAGGAAGTTTTTCTATTAGATACTAGGGGGCTCTTGTTATAAGTATATTTTAATGAAATTTATAATTAAGTAATTTATAAAAAAAAGCAAATGTGAAGATGCTTAGAATGCCACATGGGGAGAATGAATAATTTAGGAATATTAAATTGGAAAATACAGAGATTAAGAGAGACAAACACACTGGCATTGATTTTTTGGGGAATCAAAGAAATTATAAATTTGGATTTTTGCATATTGTTTAAGTGGCATGTCTTCTCTAGTCTATAAATAGAAGAGACCTCCTTGAGTTTGGGGGGTGGTTAGAATTGTAGAAAAATGTTGCAGGATTTCTGCCAGAACGCTGTAGAGATTGAGTAACTTGTGTAGCTGAATCTAGAAGTTAGTTGAGTTTTGTGTATGAGACAGACCCCCTTGTCAGAGGTGTTGTTGCTAGCCTGAGAAGTTTAGTGGTGGAAACACCACCACTTGCTGAATCCATTCAAAGTCCCTGGTCATGATCCCACACAGCTCGGGGGTCACAAGGGAAAATGACTACCTGGGTATCGTTGGGTGGAAATTGGTTGGCCTTTCTACAGTTGGCAATGTAATGAGCTAGGCATTGCAAACTAGCAGGTGAATTCAGCAGCTAAACCTCAGGTATAATACTCGGTAATTTATTAAATAAACATGATATATTTATTTAGTTTGAAAGTAATTTTTGATAGATAATAGAACTCTTACAAACTAAGAGAAATTGTTTGATATTTGTGCTATAACTGCCTTTGTTGAAGCTCGAAATTATGCAGAGTGCCTGAGTGCTTTAAAATTTAAGAATGTCTGAATGGTGTTACTAAAACTGATGCTAAGAGAAAAGGCTTTTTGCTGAAAAGAATTCACAAGGAAACAGCCGGGGGAAAAACTAGACTTTTCAAGCTTTTGACTTCCATTTACGTTCTAATTTGCTTGCTAAGATGGTATTTCTGGTGAATTCTACTGCTATAGGACTAATAGCTAGCGCCTATAACATTTATTTACCATTGATTACAAGCCTGGAAAAATATTTCTTATTTGGGCACAATTCTTTCAAGTATTGTTTCAACTTTCTATCCCATACATTTTGTACGTGAATTCTGTTTTATGGAACTGGTGGTGAACAGTCCAAACTATGCTAAGTACCATAGCTTTGTGCATTGATAAGATGTCCTCTTAGCTGTAGCCATCATCTATCTCTGTAAATTTATTTAGGATTTTGTATTCATGACAAGAATAGTCTCGACTCTCAATGCCTGTATGAATATTCAAGTTGCGTGAGTGAGTAGAAGAAAATCTGGATAAGCGCATATTCATGTTTGAATGTGAAAAATGCTACCAAGGGGCAGCCATGCTCTCCTCCCTTTTTCTTCTTCTATTTGATAGCTGGAGGTTGGTTCCTTGAGAAAAAACAAAATTGTTTGAGCGTTCTTGTTAGTGGTAACTTTCCCAGCCATCTAAATTGCATTAGAAGTGCAGATGGGGCGTTCTCACACCCACAACCTCTCCATATCTCTGCATGAAGTCTCTAACTATGAGGGACATGCTATAATAAATCTGTTAGCATGTAAGTCACCTGACACGATGACACGGGACACGGAAATACAAGTGTCTTGTTGATGATTACAGCTGCATGAGACATTCTCCAGGACACAGACTAATTGAGTCGACCTGAGAGAGAGCCCCTAAGATGGGTGTGTGGTTCCTATCTGAGACAGAACTGGAACGTAGTGATGGCCTCCTCCTTACAGAGAGTTGAGAAGAACTCCAAATGATTCAACTGTGTAACGTAGTGAGAAAGGAGATCTGTTGAGTTGGATGTGCCTGTGGCTGAGCACAAGGTGAACGTGTGAATTCCCATAGAGCTGGGTGCATCGTCATGAGACAAAGATGAAGACGATGTATTAGCCTCCTCCTTACAGAGAGTTGAGAAGAACTCCAGATGATTCTCCTGTGTAACGCAATGAGAAAGGAGATCTGCTGAGTTGGACGTGCTTGTGGCTGAGCACAAGGTGAACGTGTGAATTCCCATAGAGTTGGGTGCATCGTCATGAGACAAAGATGAAGACGATGTATTAGCCTCCTCTGAGCAGAGAGTTGAGATGATGAACTCCAGATGACTCTCTTGTGTAATGCAATGGGAATGAAGATCTGTTGAGTGGACGTGCCTATGGACAAGCACAGGTGAACGTGATCCTAGTGGTTGAGCACTAGTGAGTGTGGTTCTCCTGTGAGACGCAGTGAGATAGAGATATGGACATCCCTATGGATGTGCCCCTAGTGGTTGAGCACTAGTGGGTGTATGAGATCCCTTGCTATATTGTTCAATCAAGAGTCAGACCTGCCTGTAACCCTAATTGTAATGTAAAGGGTACAGGTCGGCCCCACCTTAATGTAAAAGATAATTAATATGGTAATTATTAATTATATTTTGTTTTATTGAGGTCAGCCCTATTGTGCCAATAGACACATCATTTGATGTGACAAGTCTTAAATAAATAAAGGTGAATCCCCATTGAGGAAACACACTTAACATATTGTCATCTCATGATTTCAGAAGTTGTAGTCTGAAATTATGAGAATTGCAGCACCCTCTTGTGTGCTAGATTTGGTGATGGTGTGGGAGGTCTTTCTCTTGAGGAATATAGCAAAGGATTGGATGGGTTGTCTTCCCTTGTTGAGAAGGGTTTCCCAGGATACTTCTTGTGTTCTTGTGCATGGTAATTCTTCTTGTGATCTTGGTTTGTTGCAGTAGTTATGGTTCAAGTAATAGTTAAATAGAAAATTTGAAGAGAATGCATGAGCCATAGCTCATTGAAAATCTAACATGTCTGACATGTGATACAACAACCCCAGAAACAAGACACGGAGGACACGTTTATATATATATATGTGAAAATAAAATATAGACATAAAGATTCATATTTTGTTAGAAACTAGACGATTTACATGATACAAAACATGTAACATAATACATTGCAATGATGATCAAATGACAAACAATGAACACACAAGAAATTAGAACCATAAGCTACAACATTCTCAATCTCATTAAGTCATCAAAATCAAAATGTATTCCAATGTAGATAGATACTGAGTTAGAGTCACTGAAATCCGATACTATAGGTGGGAATGCCAATGGAAAATACAAAATAGTCATAGGGTAGATACTAGAACCGTAGATGGAATAATCTCATAGCTCATGAGTTGTGACTATCAGTAGCCGTCCATGTCATAATCATCAAGATCAGCATCACTACCACTGTTCTGTCCTACTCCCTCCTCCTCCTCTATGTCCAATGCAATCTATGCATCTGTTGACGTGAAGGATGACCCCTCAAGAGGATCACCATCGTCAAAACTGACAAGCTCTAGCACTGATTCATTACGATGCAAGTTGGCTAATGCCAACTCAACACTGTTGTCCAAACCCATATCATCAAGAAACACATCCCACATCTTTGTCTTTCCCTTCAACCACTCTTCTCTCTGCCTGTAAATAAGACGGAGGTTGGTGTGCACATACACCACTAAGTCACCTGACATGATGACAAAGAGAAGATTTCAACAAAAGAGTTTATACTTGAGTGAAGAGTACATTTTTATCAGGGTCGTGATAGAAGAGTTCAACAATCAATGCCACCAACATTGAGGTACATAAAGGGCTTGGTGCCCTTGATTAAATGCCAGTTCCAGACCCTCATACATGATAGAATCCAGTGGAAACATTGCAATCCTGCCAATCTTGAAATCCTGAAAACTGTTAAGTCTGTTGAATTTTGAATGGGACCTAAAATTCTACTTTCTCCATATGAAGTCCAATGAGGTTGGAACCACTCAGACATCCTGAAACAATTAATCGTAATGTTAAAAACTTAGCATGGCTAAAAATGCTCAACAATGAGCAACAAACTCACTCCAAGTTGATTTGTCATTTGGGTGAGAGGCAATGCATTCAAATGGTGGTTAAACATAGATTTCCTGTATTTTCCTTCGCTGGTGCGAAGTGTTGGTAGAAAGATCTCAACCAAAAATGTTTTGTTTGTACTATCATTTTTGTTGGGTATCTAACTCATAATGTAGATGAAATGTCTGGATGTAGAAAGGATGAAATAATATAGATAATATTTTATATATTCCATTTAAATTTTAAAGTTTTTAATTTGTCCAGAGTGTAATGGTTGGTTGCTAGCATTGTGATTTTGCAGCTAAAATTTGTACGAGTAAATTGTAGAGAGGATACCCATCTAGAAATCGATTTCTCTTGGATGAATTCTATTTCCCAAAGGGAAAACAAATCTCTTCCTTGCATTGAATACATAAGTATTCAATACCATAAAAGCCAAGGGCTTGGTTGGTTGCTAGCATTGTGATTTTGCCGCTAAAATTTGTACAAGTAAATTGTAGAGAGGATACCCATCTAGAAATCAATTTCTCTTGGATGAATTCTATTTCCCAAGGGAAAACAATTCTCTTCTTTGCATTGAATACATAAGTATTCAATACCATAAAAGCCAAGGGCACTGCCCAGGAAAGAAACCTAGCTTTTATATTTATGAAGATGGATACTGTTGGTTTTCATATGAGATATGATGGATATTCGATATTTTATTACAATAATGAGTGTTCCATATATAGGGAACATAAGGTGACCATCCATGAAAGGATGCATCCCTTGAATAATCAATAACTACTTATTATTATCATTTACTTATTATATACTATTTTAATAATCAATAATAATTATATTACTAATTATCTTTAGAGAATGTCTTCCCGATGTTGTCCAAACATCAACACTCCCTCTCAACGAGGGAGACATTCTACAACATGCCACTCTTGTCTTTGAAGTATACAAACTTCACCCTAGACTCATGACACTTGTTTGTCAGTCTTGGGAGACATCTCTCTCCCACCTAAACCGAGGAGAAACTCCTTCTGCGATTCTCCCTCTGAGCCAATTAACTCTCTCTAAGATTAGGCTCACTTTGGGTCCGCATGTAATAGCATATAGCATCTTGAGTCTTTATCATTCCTTGTCAAATCACCATGACTAGGACAAAGACCACACCAGGATCTTTCACCACAGGCACACACCTATGAGTGAATGTCGGCTTGATGCTAACTAACATGTGGAAAGCACTTCAAGCACCTTGAGTCCATATTATTCCTTGTCATGATCAAGGAAGGACTACGGCTGGGCCCATTTATCACAAGTGCACCTTTGTGATAAATGTATCCTATCTCCCTTGGTTTGCAGCTCAATGTAGGAGAAGTTATGCCCGATGTTGAAACATCAACACTCCCTCTTAGCTAGGGAGGTATCTTTCCATAGTAGTACACAACTACTGTCCAGAGACACGCAGTCTCCGCCAGTGGTACAAAACCACCATAGTAGTAAAATA
>ML776629.1:1232036-1252811 GCA_009831015.1 Picea engelmannii | reverse complement strand
CAAAGAAGTTCATGTAACCACTTTTCCCAACTAAAACCAAAATGGGTGAATAAAATAATAAAAAGACTTAACCCCTTTAGCCCCCCTCTCTCGTGGAATCGTAGCCCCCTATCTTTGTCCTTGCACGTCTTGCAGCCAACAATGCATTTTTGTTATTAACATTCAAAGTATTACATTTCTAAACATGTCTTTCAACTTTACAGGCACTCCGGCCTTGCATGAATAAACAAAAATACATTATTAATCCAAGGACTCAAAATCGGGGTATTAAAATTTATGAGATTACTCCTAGTCTAAGTCATGCATGCATGAAATACACTTTTTAAACTCAACTGCTAAAAATAAGACCTTAAATTTTTTATTAAAGTGAATTACAAAATAGAATTGTTTTTCGAAAATATCTCGAACTACTTCTCGCATGTTCACACTGAACTTGTGCGGAAGTCCCTATCCGAGCTATAATTCTCAACAATTGCAGGAGAAGGATGTTTGCTACTACCATACAAAATCTAGTGATCACATCAAGCATCACAAGAATAAAATAAGATAATTTTATTAATGTCCAACAAATGACCACAAAGTTGATCAATGTAACTCAAAGGTACAGCCAAATGTGAATACACAATGGGAGTGTGAAAGCAACTCCCATCAGTATTCTACTAAAAAGCAGAGAAAGAGTTAACTAATTAGTCAATAAATATTAAAAAAACTAGTGCAGATACAAAACCAAGACCAAATCCATGTCCAACGGCAGTCCAGCCTACAATGCAGATGTCAAGGCGTGCTGGCGTTAGAAGAAGAATGAGAAGAGAGAAAATATGGCTCCCAATCCAAGTCATCGATCACTGTGAAGGGACTGATGCACTCCTTGATGATGAGGTCTAGAGAATATCTGGGGCCAAAGGGGTCTGGCTGTGAAATCCGGGGGGGGGGGGCGGGGGCGGGTTGCTAGATCAATGAGAATCTTAGATCAAAGGAATAAGGAAAAGAAGATGCACATAGGCAACACAACAGTTGGATGAAAATGAAATATTGTTTAAGGTAGACGTGTCACCTTCAATGGGAGGGAATGAAACATTGTACTTAGAATCTGGTGCAATCAAGCATATCACTTCCCATAGAGAGTGGTTCATAACATATTGTCGATCTCCCCACAAAAAGAGTGTCTACCATGGGGATTGTTCGGCAAGGCTTATTAAGGGTGGCACTCCCCAACAGAATATACAAGAGAATTAACAATATCTTGAATGTATCTATGTTGAAAAAGATATTTCTTTCCATCAAGAGAATTTGACTCTGGGATGAAGGTAGAACTCAACAATGAGGGGCATATTACATGTAACGACCCACATTAAGTAGTGGTATGTGGGGAGCATCTATAGAGGCTCTTTCATGGTTTCAATTTCACAAAAAGGCATTCTGAGCTCAGCAACAACACAACAGAGTGTAGAGCTAGCAGAAAACAAGCTTTGTACATTAAATGAAAAAATGGAGCAAACTCTTTCAACATCATCTTGCCCAGAGGGGGCATCTTCCTTATATGAAACAAGCAATGAGAGACAAGCATGAATTTTAAGTAGAACGTGCTGAGTGGCATGAACAGATAGGGACCTGCATGAATACTGTCTTGTCTAGAATGCTCGATGGGTACTACATGAAGAAGCAGACACGTCTGACACAGAAGAAGCAATTATAGAAGAATCTTTTAGGTTCTCCACAGGCATCAGAGAAAAAACAATAAACCAAGCATAGAGAATAAAAATTATCAACCAAATGGTTGGAATAACCATCAGTGAGATACACCATATGTGCAAGCCACAAATGCATACACTGTAGATGAAATGAAATTAGAAGCTAAACATGAATCTGGAGTGTGAAAGGCCTTCATGACAACCATACGTTTATGGCCTCCCGTGGCACAGGTGGGCAGCATAGCACAAGTTCAAAGCAGCATGTTCAATTTAACCAAGTGCAAAGTTACTTGATGTTCCATCAAAGGCCATGGTCTCGTGGAAAGCGTCAACTAAATGAACTCTCTACCATGAGAATGGCAAAATATTATACTGAAACCAACTAGTGCAGAAGTCAATGCATGTGAATGACTTAATACAACGGCAACTTCTCAGGTCATGGTTGCAAGTGGGCTTAAATTGGGGCTGTAAAGATAGTAATATAACAGCTTCACCCAGATTATGTGGGAAAACTAGTGTAGTAAAACACTATTTAATGAATCCAGGATATGCAGATTTGATAACTATTTGTGGTGACTGAATTTTTTTAGCACATTGTGGATCAAGCGAAGCCTCCGAAAAAACAATAGGGCGAGATCATTCTATTATTCTTCGAAGGAAAAGAAAGCTGAAAATAGTTTGTGTACAGGCAGACAGGGTCCTTTACAGGCAAATCATAGCATTGTTGACATACAAAAGTTGCAAGCTGACAGTTGTCAAGAGAATAATGCAGAAAATGTGACAATAACAAAAATTACAGAAGATGTTAAGCAGAGAGGTAGAAAGGGGAAAATTCAAAGTATTACAAAGAGTAGAAGCAGCAAATCAGCAAGTTCAGGTTAGATTGGAAAATGAAACTAACAAGACTTAGTCCCCAACATCACTTCGTAAATATCGCTTCATTCACTGATGTTTGTGTTTGTGCTACATTACAAATTTACAACTAAGTAACCAACAATAACTAGATATCAATGTGTTTGTGCTAAGTAAGAATACTGTAAGAATATCCTACTATCTATGTAATATACATGTAGGTTAGGATTGCATAATAGGTAAAATAAGATCAGATCCACGAATGACCAAAAAAGTGTGTTAATGGGACTCGAAAATACAATCAATCGTGACAAACTATAAAAATCACAAAGCAACTCATATAAGCTAAATGTTAAAAGGTAAACACACAAGCTAAGTGGGAGTGTTGTAGGAATAGCCTAGCATCCATGTAATGTAAATGTGGGTTAATAGGAAGTTTAGAGAAGTTTATGGTTACCTATCCCTTAGCAACCGTTCATGTAATAAGGATATCATGATGTAATAAGCATGGTAGATGTGGCCAATTTATTTTTCTCTCATACTTATGGTATTTCCCTCTGTATCATATTCTATATGCACTCTCAACAAAATCTAACATATGCAAAGCTATGTACTGGCCTATAAGATGCAAATTGCAGATGATGTATGACTGGATAGTAAATGCCCTTACTACAAGCTATCCACTGTGTACATTACGATGCATTTTCAATTTTTAAATTTTCCTTTTAACTTTAATGTAGTGCTTTGGTAATTTTATTAATGTGCAAAGAATAACCATAATGGTCCAATGTACAAACATAGTGACAATGTAAAAGAAACTCCTATCACTAATCTACAAAAAGACAAAATAGCTAAACAGATAGACATATACAATGTCCATATCAAACATAATATGCTGACAACGAAACAAAAAATGGCCATCCCCAATTAAACAAGAGGAATGAGGGAGCATCTCAATCCATGTCACGGAGTTATTTGGTTGCACTGCTTCCAAGTTCCAACAAACCTTGTGGCAAAATAGTACAGAAAGATCAACTTTTAACAGCACCTGTTCTGGCATCTACTGCCACCACTACCAGCATTGGACAAGAACAGAACTTTGCACAGACAAATTGTGATCTGGACAACTTGCTATTCGACCCCATGTCCACATCCAAGTAACAAAATATGCTTAAGATTTCATCAATTGATCAAATAGGGCTGTGAAGAAGCAAAACCACCCACAAAAGGGCTTATTTAAATTACTAAAATCATTAAAGAATGTATAAAACAAATCCAAAGCCCAACATTAATTTCTTTAAAAACATAGACAAAAGAGGCACAAATATGCTGCCTCAAAAAGAAATTCACAATCTGAAATTCAGTTATGCCGCTGTACATCAGTTCAAACTTCATATGCACTGAGCATTAATCTGTTCACCAGGGTTCCATTCTCGATGTGGTGTGCCCCACCCGTATGGCATGAGTTTCAAAGGGATGAGACTGAGTGCAAGTCTCAGGTGATTTGGCAGAGCAGAACTAGCCCTAAACTAAAAGGAAGTCTGCCCTTTGTAGTGCATCCCCTTAAACAATTCTACTCAGACTCAAAACCAACTACCAGTGGATATGAGTTCTTAACCAAAATGCCATCTGGGGCATTTTGCAAGGTGTCTACGTCATTGGTAGAAATTCCACCCATGGAGCTGTATGTGGAGTCGTAGCGATGCACAGGCACCGCAGTGGGGATCAAACATGAAACCAACGACCTGTGGATATGGGTCTTTAACCATAAAGCCAGACTGAAGTGTTCAACAAGGTACCCAAGCCATTGTTGGAAATTCAATCCATGGAATTGTATGTGGAGCTGTAGTGATGCATAGATATCAATGAGGGATCACACTCAAAACCAATTCCCTATAAATAGAAGTCCTTAACCAAAATGCGTATATCCATAACCAAAATGCAAGATTATTTAATTCAGGAAGGTACCTACGTTATCCATATAAATCTAACCTATGGAGCTGTATGTGTAATTGTAAGAAGATACACAAGCACCACGGCATTCAGAGTTTCGAAATTTTAAAAAATAATAAATAAATAAATAAAATAGAATAACTCGTAGTAAGTAAACTCATCTTCATATCCACTCGCATGGGGTGATAGGGATGGGACGCAATCCCATACCACCACCTGCAGGCAATCCCATCCAACACCTGGCGATAGGCGGTCGCACGGGGTAGGAAGAGATGGTTAAGAGGGGTGGCCACACGGCCAGCCCCTCAGTTCAAGCACCCACACTGCAAGTTAATGAGGAGCCGGAGGAAAATTCTGGACCCATGCAGTGCCATGAAAGTGGAGGTACATGAGCGCCATTGCCTTCTCATTCTGCCCATAATGAAAGGGAGGCTGCCACTGGAACTACTACTCCATATGATCAGCAGCATCTGGCTTAAAATCGCAACCCTGCTTAAAATCGCAACCCCTGTGGCTTCTAGGCTCATAAGCAGAAAGAGATACCTCCACATTGGGAAGAAACCAGAAGTGCATAGAAGCATGGATTGAGGAGTGCCCATTCTGGTCTCTGACGCTGCTCTGAGCCAACAAGAGCACAGAGGCACAAGGGAGGCCGTATAAGGTCCCAAGACAATGCCTGTTCGTAGGGGGAGACCACCAACTACTAGAGATCCAATGCCACCAGCCAGTCACCTGCCACGCCAACGCAAGCGAACAAATGCTAAAAAAATTGCCAAGGGATTCGTGGAGAGACACAACTGGAGGACAAGGTTCGTTGGAAGAGAAGGGTCACCAGCAGTTCAAAGATTGATGAAGAGTTAGCTAGCATGGTTGGGGACATCGGGTTATTTAGGATCTGCACTACCCATTTCTCTATCACCCTTGATTTATATTAGCAAATCAAGGAGCTCATAGCCAGGCACTATGATGAGGTGGAGGAGAGCAGCAGTAATGTCATGAAGGAAATTAGGGAGGAACTCAGGCAGCTGAATGCAAACTATCATTTTCTTCTCCAAGCAATTCAAGGCTCAGAGAGGGTTTCTGCAGAAGAAACCACCAAGGAAGGAGCAGAACAGCTGCTGGGTAAAGACTGTCCGCCTTATTGCTCTAGATGATGATGAAGCCTACGCAGTTCTGGACTTGGGTTAGCCCTTCTACTTGTTATTTCAGTACTGTGTTTTTTAATAGTATCTCTAGAGATCATAGATTGGGATATCTGCAAAAATCTATTTTTTGGTATAGTCCAGTATGGCTTCTAAGCTGGAATTTTTGGCTTGGTATGTAAATATGTATTGCCTACTGTAATATAAAGATATCTATGATTGCTAACAACACCAACAAACAAACAAACAAAACTCATTTACATATCCAAATTGGAAGTATATGGCATAGAAATCTTCAGAATTGTGTAAACATTATAAAAAAAAGAGTGAATACTGAGCCCTGAAATTGCCAGTGATCCAAGTAAAACCTTTGAAAAATGTTTCAACATTTAAGGAATAGTAAATACATACACACGTACCCGGAAGAGATCGAGGACGATGTCGTCGGGAATGGAATTGAGATTGGTTATGCGATGGATGCGGGAGACAGCTGAATCGATGGTGAGATTGAGGAGGGTCGGAGGAGCACTCGGGGGCAGTGACATATGTATGACTACCTTCGCCTCATGCGACCGCCTGCTGATTCCTCCAGTGCCTGATCCCAGCCGAGTCGCGGTGGTGTTAAACAGGTTCAGGAGTAGGAGATCGCCCGCCTCAGGATATATGCAGCGAATATCCGCAGATTATTGTCGTTCTTAGTATCGAAGGCGCAGTATATACCCCGATGGTTTCGACCTCTTTCCAGAATTTAAACCGATATTAATTACGTTTTTTTTATTTCATTTGGGTTTTTTAGTACTTAATTCGATCGGTGGAGGGATAGCCTCTGGTCAATTTTTTATATTTTTAAAGAATATGTTAATGGGTTGCTGGTCAAAGAAGAAAACTGATCTTGATCATCCTCTTCCATGGTCATATACATGAACTTAAAGTCGGATAAAAGGGCAGCAAAATGACATTCTTTGTATTTTGGGGAATTTTTATTTTTTTATTTTGCACAGTTTCCCTAGTGAAATTCAATGGTCTAGAAGAAGCTTAGTTTTTATCAATGGTCTAGAAGAAGCTTAGTTTTTTATGTTTTGATTTTAGGTTGTATAAAAAAAAATGGTATTTATTTTTATTATATAATATTATAATTTAGTACATGATGTACGAGATTCCTTTATTTATGGGACAAGGGATGTATGAGACTTTTTTGTTTATGGGATAAGGAATTCTTCCACCCAATGATTTCATTGCTTACTTTATAAAGATGTACATATCCTCTCCCTCTCTCAATTCTTGTGACTTTTAAGGAGGAAGTACATGTTCTTAATCGTTATGCTCATTGAAATTATACTTAGATCTGGTGATTACCCCAAAATGTGCATGTTGTTATAAGTAATCATTCCTCTATTTTAGAATTTTGGATCAATGGGAACTCTAACTCCATATATCATTAAATTCTAACAACTAGAGGAAAGTTTGTTGCAAGATAAGATAGCTCCAACACTTTCAATATCAATTTAAGAATATACATGTCTGACTTTAGTTGTAGGATTGCATTTCATTGATATGTTACAAGGAAAATTAATTAGGAGAGATTGTGAATGTGGCAACATTGTATAAGCAAGAATTTTAAGGAGAGTTGTGAGTTGGGATGAAAATTGATGGCGAAAGGTTGTCTTTTAATGAGTGCAGTTTATGGTGGTCCTTGTTGATTTTGTTTAAAGGGAAACCCTTCACCAAATCCTCATGGTTCTCGGCCCCAAAACTTTTTCAAAGAGGCATTAAGTCTACCAATGATTTATTTTATAGTTCCTCCAAAGAATGGATTTCATGGCCTAATCTAAATCAAAAGTTTAAGCTAAAAAACACTAACAAGATTATTGTGAATTGCATCCAAGATCTCATCCTAGATTGCCTTTAGCTCAATCTTGGCTTCCCAATGTCTTGTACCTAGTGAGGTGACTAGAACTGGGTCAAGGCTACAACTTTCAAGCATTACAAGTTGACATGGGATACAAGTGCCTTTATTATAAGCCTTGCTTTAAATGTCAACTTAATAACATTTGGTACATGCATCCAAAGGAACAAACTTGGTTATTTTGCCTCATAAGTATTGGAAAGTTGTAATTGAATCTAAAAAGGCATTCTTTGTCTAGAGTTTGGTGATAAGGGGGTCTCCCTATTTACATAAGATTGACTTCCTTGGGAGAGCACAACCTATGGTGTCTGCAATGTGGTTGTGTTAAACCCTTAGATCATCTCTTTTGATTTTGTTTGTTGGCTAAGGATGCTTGGGCCAAGGTAGAACTATGTGTTAATAGTTTTCATCGACCTCTTTATCCTAGCAAGTTGCCTTACTAGGTGATCACCTTCCCTAGGTCATGGAGTTCCAGACCACTTGAATTTTTTTCAGAGTTATAGTGATCTTATGGATTCGTAAATGACGCAATTGCTCCTTCTTTAACATTTATGTGGTGTCTCACCAATACTCTTGGTATGATGATACATTGATATGTGCTAACTTAATCATGTATATTGAAGTATAGTCTTGCAAAGTGCCATTGAAGATGGAGAATTTATAGTGGTTATTAGATTATTAGCACAAAGCCCCTTACACCATGAGCATGGTGCCTTTGAACCCACCTAGCATGTACCCTACTGGAGTCTTCATTATGTTGGGTCTATGGAGGCCTCTCTCTCAGGAAATCTCAATAAGATCTTGATTTGTTGGTTTGGTTGGCTCTACCTATAGTTGGCCTCCTCACAGGGTGAATCATTAGGTCTAGGGGCAATAAAAGTGTGCATGCAACAAGACATGTAGACCCCCGCAAATGGATAAGTAGTTCCCTACAAGCATTAGAGATTTGTGTTGAGTGTGTGATTTTGCACCGAAATACGACACAAGGATAATATTTGCATCCTATTTCCATCGTTTTGTTTGTTTGCTAGCATGTTTGTCACCTGCGGGACTAGCATGTGGCTGAGAAATCGTGACCCAAGGGCATCTAAGCCGTCAAAATCACCCAAGGATCGCACCTGGCTTGGGCCACACCAACCCTTATCATGGATGGAGTTTTGGTGTCTCCTCCCAATTGGAGCGAGTTTTGAACATGGGTCGTCGTGCAGAACGAGGCCAATCGAAATTGATTGCTCTATCAAGGTTTGACCTAAAAAAGTTGAAGGACATGGGGGTGGGCTTTGATCCACTTATGTGTGCACGGGTCACAAGACTATTTTTTTTAATATAATCTCTCTGGGTGTAACCACACTTTCGATCACTACCTCAAGGTGTCCCTGTGGCTCCAAATTAAACAACCCTCATTAGAATTGAACCTTGCCCATTGGTGAAAAACTCCTCGCTTTCCACCACTAGATCCAACCCCTTTGGGCGCATCCTATTTCCATCGTTATTGCATCGATACATGTTAGAAGTTCCTATATGCTTTGTTCATAGAGAGAAAGACAACTCAATGGACTTATGAGAAAGAGAACAAAATAAAGGTGGATTTTATTAGGTGTTTTTCTTGTTTGTTCCATTTGTCTTCCCTCTCTCTATTTTTGGAAAATGTTTTATTAAGTTTTCTTCGTTATTATTTACTACATTGTATTTACGTTGTTGTCACATCACATGCATCATTGTGGTGATGCAAAAATGTCTCAATAAATAATATTGCTTAACATTCATGTCATTTTCTTCAATAATAAAATTATTTATATTAATAATGGTTGATAATTATTATTATTTTAATTAATTAAAAATTATATTTAATTAATAATAATAAAAAAATGGCAGCTAGGGTTTTCCTGGCTGCAACTCCTCCTGCAGAGTTTCTTCGTGGGTGCCTCCTTCGGGTCTCCCTAATGCTCTGTGCTTGGTGTGCCCCTGACGTTCGGGTGCGCCGCTTTCGTGGGCACATCCTCTACCGGCGTGATTGTGCTCTGTGCCCTCTATGTCGGGTTGCCTCTGCCCTGTGGATGCGTGATTTTTTCAACTGGTGTCCCAGCCTTTGACGGCTTGGGTTTTCTCTGGTGCGTCGCTTCTTGCACGGCTCGTGGACTGTTGATGTTGGCCGGTCTAGCTGCTTTTTTGCTCAGGATTATCCCTCGAACAAATCTGTCTGGGGCCTTTGACAGCTCTCTTTCTTGGTGTGTTGGTGGCAAGGTTATGGGTCTTTGTTATGAGAGTTGGAGCTTGATGTTGCGGTTGTTGGGTTTTTATGCTTCTTTGGTGGTTGGAACAGAGCTTTGAGGTCCAACCTTTGGGCGTGCAGTGTGGATCTATGGATCTGCACTTTGAGGTCCTTCTTGGGTGTGTAGTTATGTTCTTTTGCTTTAGTTGTAGGATTTTACCAGTTATTATTATTGTAAATATTCTTTGTGACTTAGTAGTCTTTCTGGGCCCTTTCAGGTTTCTTACTATATACTCTTTTACCCATGTATTGGGGGAGTGCATCATGCACCTGTGAATGTAATTTTGGCTCCTTTTGGATGAATAAATTTACGAATTTTTCCGAGGAAAAAAAATAATAATAATAAATTTTTAATTTTAAAAACAATTTAATAATCAGAAAATATTAAATTGTAAGAGATTTAGAAACATTATTAAAAAGCATAAAAAATTAGTGGATTACCTCCCAATCGAAGTGTATCTAAATATGAATTGAGTCACGGAGCAACTGCAAGCTAGGGTTTGACAATCGCGGCCATAGCAGAGAACAACATGAGCACCAAAGGGGGGGGGTAAGGGTACCCCCTCATACAAACAGGTAGTGGTAGACAGAGGGAAAGGGCCAAGAGGCGTAGTTTTCAAGGCACCAGTGACAGGCACCTCGGGATCAGACCCAGAAAAAGGTCAGGAAAGGAACTAGGGCAAAAGTGAGTGCATGGGAGAAGAAGCTAGAGAAACTCACAGTGAGGCGCAAGACACAGAGAAGCCCAATGGAGCAGAAGGGCGCAACCCATGCAAACCCAAAACAACAATGATACCCAAGGTGATATTGGAGGATTCGCAAATGCAACTCTACAGGGACCAGATGAAGATGCATGCGCTAATATGCAAGTTCATGGGTTTGTGGCCCATAGAAAGAACGTTGCGCAACTGGATTAAATACCATTGGAAGCCAAATGGAGAAGTGGAGCTCCACCTGGGCTCGAAAGGCTTCTTCACAACAGTATTCATGAACCTGGAGGACAGGGATAGAGTCTTTGAGGGAGGGCCATACTTCCACGCCTCAGCAGGACTGTACATGCAGCCATGGAAGGAAAATTTCTCCCCAGAAAAAGAGACTTTCAAAAAGGTGTCGGTCTGGCTGAGATTTTATTCCTTACCTTTAGACTATTGGCTACCCTCTACTTTCGAAGCAATAGGAAACAAATTGGGGAAATATGTGAAGACCTCAGAAGCCACCCTAAAAGGGAGATATACATCTTACGCAAGAATCTGCATAGAAATGGATGTGTCGGGAGCACTTCCAGAAGCCATAAGTCTGGAATTCAGGGATGAGAAATGGATCCAAAACATAGATTACGAACAGATCCCCTTCAGATGCAGAAGATGCCATGAACATGGCCACCTGATCAGAGATTTCCCTCTTAATAAAAAACAAGAAGTGGAAAACCCCAAACCACGGCATGATGAGGACGGGTTTATAAAACCGAACCCCAGAAGCAGAGCAAACAAAAAGTAGAGCAGAACCCCAGCAGGAAATAACCCGGAGACCCGGAATAAAATGGAAGGACGGGACAAAACCAACAAAGGGGCAGAAAACGAAAAGGATTCAGCAAAAGCTCAAGAAATCAAAGAACAAGCAACAAACGAGCCCATCGATCGGCCAAGTAACAAGAAGGAACAGGGGAGTTGCGCAACCCTAATGGATGGAGAAATCAGAGACGACAACATGCCCATGCAAGAAGCAGAGGGAGATGCGGAAATGACCCCAAGTGAAGTAGGCACAAAATATCCTAATCTCAGAGACCTTGTGGAAAGGGAAGGGATAGATCTCCCGAACATACTGGAGCAATGGAAAAGACAGGGAGTAAACAATGTACCAACAGAGCAACTTGACCGCATTCAGTACCTGTTTCTCCTAAGGTAGGAAGCCAAAGCCAGAGGACTAAAGCGCACACATGGGGAGATTGGACACCTAGGAGTCAAAGCCGGCGAGGGACAACCACAACTCTCACCCAAGCAAACACGGAGGAAAAAAGGTAGGAAATCAAATAGCGTAGCCCTACAGGATCTTGGAGCGCTATTGATAAACTCAGGTAAGATCAAGAAACTCTTCCCCAACTCCCCCCCACATTTTTAAATGAAGTTTATAACCTGGAATATAAGAGGCCTAAACAACCCAAGAAAGCAAAGAATCCTTAGGAATAGACTAAAGCAAGAACAACCGGATCTCTGTTTTATACAAGAGACAAAATGCAATACAGACAGAATGGAGGAAATCAGTAAACAACAATGGCGCAAGTACAAGATGGTGGCTATCAGAGGCCACCAAATGGAAGGAGGAATTCTCACCTTGTGGAACCCACAAGTACTGAGCCTAATAGCAGTCGAAGCGACCAGGCACACCCTTACGGTTTGCATGCAAATCATTGGGAACACAGAGGTGATTCTATGCACTAATGTGTATGGGCCCCAGGTGTCAGATGAAAAGAGAGGAATGATACAAGAATTAGAAGACCTTAAAACCCGATCCAACAACCTCCAATGGATCCTGGCAGGGGACTTCAAGATCATCACGTCACTTGCAGAGAAAAAAGGAGGTACAAGAAGATTGGATAGGGATGTGGAAGAATTCTCAAAGTTCATAAACACAATAGAGATGGTAGACCTCAAAACTAATAATGGCTAGTTCACCTGGAATAATAAACAGATGAACTAGTATCAGGTAGCAACAAGACTCGACAAATTCCTAGTATCGGAGTCAATCGTTATGCAGGGGCTAACCTTAGATTGCAACATCCTCCCCTAGGGGGGATCTGATCACTAGCTAGTGCAACTGGAAGCAGGCTTCCAAACCACACCAAAGAATAGACCCTTCAGATTTGAGAAATTCTAGATTGAACACCCGAATTTCAAGGAAAGAATCAAACAGTGGTGGCAGGAGGAGCAACTAGAGCAAGGGACAAGGATGTTCAAACTCTATAAGAAACTAAAGTATATCAAATATAGGCTCAAGGAGTGGAACARGGACACTTTTGGGAACATAAACCAAGAGAAAAACAACATAGAGGAAAAAATGAAAAAACTCCAGGAAACCTGCATTTCAAAGGGCTATACGAAGGAACGGAAAAGGGAAGAGATTCAGATGACCCAGGAATGGGAAGTTTGATGCTAGCAGGAAGAAACACTTTGGCGACAAAAGTCTTGTATCAGATGGCTAAAGGAAGGAGAACGGAACACCAAGTTTTTTCATAGAACAACCATGGCCAGAAGAACCCATAACAAAATCCTGAAGATTAAGGACCAGGACAGAATAGAGCGAGAGTCACATAACGAGATCGAAACTACTCTGGTAAACCACTTCTACGGGATAGCCTAGTAACCCAACCAAGACAGAACGGAGGCCATACAAAGGATAATCCAGCATATCCCCCGCCTGGTCACCGAGGAACAAAATAACAACCTAAACAAACCCATTGCGGAGGAGGAAATTGACCAAGTACTCCAGGAAATGCCCAACGGGAAAGCCCCAGGTCTAGATGGCTTCATAGTGGAGTTTTTCAAAGCCTGCTGGGAAATTGTCAAACATGACGTTTATAGGGTAGTGGAAGACTCTAGAAGGTCATCCTCCATTCTAAAAGCGCTCGATGCTACAATGATTACACTAATCCCCAAAGAAAATGAAGCCAAAACCCCAGATCGGTACAAACCTATAGCACTATGCAATGTGGTTTATAAGATAATCTCCAAAGTTATAGCAAATAGATTGAAACCCCTCCTACCCACACTGGTCTCACAAGAACAGGCAGGCTTCATGGAAGGAAGACAGATAATGGACAATATTATTCATGCCCATGAGCTGATTCACACCCTGAAGCTTCAAAAGAGAGGGGGAATGATAATACAACTGGACCTAGCAAAAGATTATGACAAAATTAGATGGCACTATATGGTCAAGACCTTGGAAGCCTTTGGTTTCACCTAGCACTGGATCAGATGGATAGTCAGCCTAGTTTCCACAACAAGCTACTCACTGCTAACAAATGGAGCCCCTGCCAAACCCTTCTAGCCCACGAGAGGCATCAGAGAAGGAGACCCTTTGTCCCCCTTCCTTTTCATTCCGATGATGGAAGGTCTCAGTCGAAGCATTAAAAGCACAACTGCAACAGGTGAAATAACAATTATTAAATCTTTTCGAAAATTTCCCTACTTCCACGCACCAACAATTTATGGATGACACCTTACTTCATGGCATACCCATGGTCAAGGAAGAAAAAGCCTACAAACGAATCCTAGAAGAGTTTGGCGAAGCCTCGGGTGCAAAGATCAATCATTCCAAAGCTATGATCTTCTTCTTCAATACCAACCCCACAATCCCAAGGAATTTAGCCAACATTATGGGCTTTGAACGCAAAGCACTCCCAACTAAGTACTTGGGAATACCCCGGACAGACAAAGCTTACAAAATGTCCACTTGGGAAGGAATAATCAACAAATTACAGGAGCGGGTAAAAAACTGGACTTACAAATCCCTCGACCTATGTAATGTCCCTTTCCAAACAGGAGCTCCAGAGAGGAGGCTTAATGGTCTAAACCACTCCGTTAGACTATAGCCAAGGCCAGAAAAGGGGTAAACAGGGTTACTAGAGGTCACTCCAGTCAAAGGTGTTATGTTCGGAAAGTGACATTGAGCTAAAAATGGTTAAAAGTGCTTTTAAGTCATTATGAGCTAAAAATAGAACAGATGAGCTAAAATTAGAAGTCAACAGTGAACTAGGGTTTCAGTAGTGAATTAGGGTTTTGGAAAGCTATAAGAGAAGAGTCAGCGACCTAATTCATCATTATGTAGATTATGACTTGGTATTGAGGAGAGAGGCGCATCTCAAAAGAGATAGTTCAGTGGATTTCAAGAGGAAGACACCAGTTGGATGATTTTGGTGTTGAGAGACACACCCTAGTCACTGGGAAGATCACACAGGTCTTCCATCATTCTTCAACAGCAGTTGCGCAGGGTCCAGTAGCAAGGGCGCACTTATCGAGGGTAAGGGCACAACTCATGAGGAGGTTCAGGAAATTGATTTGTCCCATCTAGGGAGAGTTCAGAGATTCCCCTTCGACCTAGTTGAGAGGAAGGCAAGGCACATCTTTTGCTTGGTTCCTCATTAGATTCCGACGGAGGAATCATCTGGGGTGCATTTTCCAGACTTGGAAGTGCGACACTTTTGATGGACACATTCGGGGTTCCCGAGCGAGCATCAGATCAGATTCAGGGAAACCCTTCCGACCCATTTCCCAGTAGATAGAGGTGATCATTTTGAGGTACAACTTGGTCGATTCCGACGGTGGAATCACTCGGACGCATTTTGTCAGTGAGAGAGGGGCGCATTCCCCCAGGGGGATCTATCCGAGGTCCAGACCCACCAACAGAGGGGCCAGTCAGTTACAGGCCTGTGAGCTAGAGCAGGGCGCACCATTTGGGACAGTTTCCAGGCCATTCCAAGAGGTATAACCACCAAGGCAAACTTTCCAGACTTCCAACAGTTACCATACGAGCTGCCATAGTTCCAGCTCATCCATTGATCCCGCAATGTTCATCTATTATCGGGTATTATCATTTAGTTTGCTTATTGTATTCCGGCTAAGATCCTTTTGTCTTTTGATCTAGCCGAGTGATTCATTTTATTTAGCCGCATTCGGCCTTTGTACTCCGCAGAGATATCATAATATAAACTTTGCAGTCCTTTGTCGCATTTGTTATTTGTATGATCATTTATATGTTGTAAACGATTAATCCTACACACACATTAGCAGTGTTTCCTAGACTAGCCAAGTCAGGAACATTACAGTGGTATCAGATCTTTAGTCCTCCCAGCCTATGACTAAAGACAATGAGTGCAGCAGAAGACCCAGAGGGCCGAGAACACGTAGGTGATGAATATGTCACTTACAACAGGCATAGGGAAAGAAGGTCTAGGCCTGACTTTCCTCCTTTTCCTCCTAGCTCAGAGGAAGATGAAGAGGCACACAGAGAAGCAAAGAGAAGGGCAGAGCGTGAGGCAGAGAGGATGCTAGAAGATAGATATGAGTGATCATAGGGCAGTGGCAAGGCCCCCATGGAACCAGAGACAGCTTTCATGTAGGTTATCAACAATATGTTAGCTAGTCAGTGGACCATGTCTCAGTCCTTGGCACAGGTGATTGATAGATTGGCTAGAGTAGGCACCCCGGACACACAAGCCCCGCATGCAGCATAGGGGAACTCAAGAGTAGGCAGTAGACCCCAATCACCCACTCGCACATACACCTCTACGAGTAGGATTCCCAGACCCTTGTTTCCCAGTTTCCAGAGGGCACCCCTGGTAGTAGCACAGTCGTCGATAGCACAGAGGCCGCCCACTCATGCAGAGGACATAGCAGAGTATTGGAGGGAGCATGTAGCATTGGGTCGTGACCTCCATCAGGACATGACCCTAGTCGAGTACTGTGGACTCAGACTCAAGAACCGCCCCAGAGAGATACAGAGAGGAGGAATGCAACAATAGCAGGGGCATAACATGGATTTCATCTGAAAAGTTGGTAAACTCACCATACCTTCTTTCGACAGATCGTCCAAATGCACCGCCAGAGCTTGGGTACAGAAGCTAGACGCATAATACAAGCTCAATCAGATGATCGAGACAAAGGCCATCAGTTTCGTGACCTTACACTTAGAGGGTGAGGCACACGAGTGGTGGTATCATGGATTGGTGACATTGGGTCACAGTCACATCACCTCCTATAGGGAGTTCACAGAGAGGCTCATGGATCGGTTTGACAGGAGGGATCCTGAGATCCACTTCAGGGATCTAGCCTAGTTGAGACAAACTGGCACAACAGAGGCGTTCATCACGAAGTTTCAGTGGGTAGCCGTGGTAGTGACAGATATATCAGAGCCCAGGTTGATCATGCTATTCATAGAGGGACTCATAAAGCCTTTGAGAGGATGGGTGAAGGCATAAAGGCCTCCCACCTTGCAGGATGCCATCCTTCGCACTCGAGATTTGGTAGACTCAGTGCAAAAGACTAAAACCTTTTCCAAACCCTTCGTACTCCAGAAGGATTGAGACAAGAAGCCATTCCAAAGAGAATGGAATGGCAAGGAGAAGTTGGATGATTGTAACACCCTGTTTCCCCCAGCTTGTAAATATAACTGGAATGGCCAAGAACTATGGCAAACTCATGAATGTGAATATGTGATGTAAATGGACCTTGAGGAAGAGGTTAATGAATGTGAACAACATTTTGAATTTATTGCAGGACTGTTGAGAGGGGATGTGCAGAAAAAGAGACCCCGATAGTGCTAGAAGACCCCCTGAAAAAGTGGCGTTAACTTCCACCGAGAATTTAATACCGTATTTGGACTCCACTGGCCCGGAGAATCAAAAGCGGCTCGCTGGCCCCAAATTTAATGTCTCGCAGGCTGGTAGGCGGGCGGCTTGATGAGGGATGGGATGGTGAACCGCCCATCCGTAGAGCCGTCAGGCCTGATCGGCACGAGGGTAATTGTGCCACACACAACCTTGCGAGAGGATAAGGCGTATGGCAGAAGCAATTGAGGGGGGGGCAGACGCGAGGGGAACTTTGGCATTACGCAGAGTGAGTGATAGCAGAGAGGAAGGATTGCAACCTTCGCTCCTGGTCACTGGTAGAGAGAGAGACGCAGTATCAGAGCATCATGGTCTCAGCTCGGGGGTGGCTAGTGGTAAATCCATTGGGAGTTGCTGAGCCTATGATTGGGTGGAAACGAGCACCCCTCTCAGCAGTTGCCCATACTTTTAGTGTCATTCTTGATAAGTGTTTTATATATATTTTGCATCTTGAAATTCATAGACTGGTATATGTATATATATGCTCATAGAACTGTGAAATTGTGAATGATTTCAGTGTTAGAATATATGTGCAGTGTTTGATAAGAATGAATAGATATATGCTTATAATAGAGGAAACCATGCATGACTTATGTCGATAAATGGATTTGATTATGCATGAGCTGAACCAAGTCAGACTTCCAGTCCATCTTCGGGAGTTTGTTTCCCTTTTTCTATTTCCAGGAATGCCCTGGATTAGATCTCTTCACAGAGATTCCCTTCTTAGAAAGGTTCACCATGAACCCAAAAAAAGGATTTGAACGCGCAAGTCTTAATAACCCTGTACGAAGAGGAATGACCCTCTTAAGATTTCGAAGTAGCAGCGTAGGGATAAGTAACGAATCGATGGATGAAATCATGTCGGAAGACCCATGGTCATTCACGACCATCAGATCAACGGAAGTAGAAGGAGCGTTATATCCCTTGCTCCTTTTCTCTCTATCTTGTGGATAGCAGGGAAATCAGGATCGTAGGTTCCCCCTAGGGTCCATAAGAACAGTTGGGCCGTTGATCTTTCCACATCCACGAAGTAGTGGAAGAAATGCGCGAGGTGGGACAATCCGAGCCGTTGGATCTCCTTCGAAAATCCCGTCGGTCGTTGGATCGGGTTAAGATGCTCAGAATTTAGTCTCTGGAGTGTGCGCAGGAAAAACGGATCTAGATCGTTAGATCTTGGTCCAGTTACCCGTCAAATGTTAGATCAGACCGGAGTTATCCGAGGGTTACCATCGGGAGTCCATCCATCGGCATATCGGGATTCTCAAGGACAAGAAAATCGAGACACTCCAAGTCTCGAAACGCCGAAAAAATCTGAGCCGTCCGTTTAGGGAGACAGGTGTCTGAAATCCGTAGAGAGTTGGGATATTCGGCATCGGGAAATCGGAGTTCCTGAGGCCGTGAAAATGGGGACATCACAAGTCTCGAAATCCCAGAGGAATCAGGACCGTCCATCCGAAAAGGACGCGTGGCAGCAATCGACGTCGTCGGGGAAGGTCCCGACAGGAAGCTGTTGATCGACGTTTGTGTCATCGGGATATCGGGAATCCTGATGACAATTGGTTTATGCATTTTGGAATCGCGATGCTCGAAACCTCGATGAGTGGGAGCCAGCTGTCAATATATTAGAGAAGTAGGGAGCGCCACTATATGGGCCAGTTGTCAGCATAGCGGGGAGTCAGGATTCGAGGGATCGCGAATCCTGAGGATGATTGCACCTTGGCCTTGGAAACCCCGTAGCCCTGATAGGTGATAAGACTGTGGTCATGGGGATCGTAGTCATGTGAGCTAGGAGCCTAGCTAGGAGAGCTAGCATGTAAAGGACGCGTCGGGAATCGAGGAATCGCGAGTCCCGAGGGACGTTTGCATTTTGACATTGGAAAGTCCGAAACCCCGATGGGGGATAAGGCTGCGGTCTTGTGAGATAGAGGTCACGTGGACTAAAGTCTTAGCCCGGGAGGCTAAGGCGGCAGAGGAGCGTATCGGGAATCAGGGATCGGTAAACCAAATTGTTGGGACATCATGAGTGTCAAAACCCCGATGAGGAGGTAAGGTTGCGGTCACATAGAGGGAGGTCGTATGGACTTGAAAGACTAGCCCAAGGGGACTAGCGGTAGTTAGAGTGCATCGGAATCAGAGGATCGCGGATCCAAAGGGCACATGTATTTTGGCATTAGAAAGCCCGAAACCCCGACGAAAAGAAAAATATAAGGCTGCGGTCTCGTGAGCACGGTCATGGGGACCAGGGCATAGCCAGGAGGGGCTAAGGCCGGAAGAGAGCTCATCAGAGATCGGGAAATCGAGAGTATAGGAACCCTCGACATTAGAAAGAATGAAACCCTGAAAACCTGATATTGTCATCAGGGAAAGACCATGGTTAGCTGAAGAAAGCCGTATAGGTGAATGAAAGACCCGTGGACCGGGATTGGCATTTTGCTGCTGTAAGCTTCGGGGATTCTCATTGTTGAGAACTAAACGAAAAATTTTGACTTTAGGTAGTGGGTATGTTACAAAGTGGTATCAGAGCATGGTTACAACACTCGGCTTGATTGGGCTCATGCACGAGTCGCGCATAAACTCCGTACGAAGCACTCCTACGAGGAGTAATCCCCCTAACTTGACTCTCTGGTTTAGGATTAAAAACTTGGAAAATGAGAACCCGATTGTCTGTGCATGTGAAAGAGTTATGAATTTATGGGCAAATTATAAAAAAATGTATTTAACCCTTGACTAATAACCAGGGTTTGTCTTTTCACTCAAGCAGACGATCAACCACGGGAATCTACAGACGCAGAGTATGGTGACTCACCAAGAGGTGGGAGAAGGCTCCCACAATAGAGACGAAGAGTCTGATGAAAGAAGAGCAATAGGAACCCCTCCAGACCTGGCTGAGACTGTGAGGAGTCTCATGGTCGAATTGCAGAGCTGCAAGGCCGATAATGAAAGGATGATGAAAGAACAAGAAAAGCAAACCGAAATTAATGCAGTTCTACTGTAGAGCTTATCAGACCTACAGCGACAAATGCAACATGAACCTGAGATGCAGAATCATGGTCGTGTCAGTGGTCACACTGAAAGAAGCACGTCAAGAAAGGTCCACCCCAGAGGTAAAGGACCAGTGCCAGACGATTCCACTGAGAAGGAAGCTGGCGATTCATAAGGCTCTTCCAGCAGTAGGACCAGTTCCTATTCTCAAAAGAAACAAAAGAAGCAAAAGACTTCCAAGAGTCATAAGTTTGAGGAATTCAAAAAGGCCAAACCTCCCTCCTTCGACGGTGAGATAAAGAAGGGAGAGGAAGTCGAGGCCTGGCTACTTGGACTGAAGAAATATTTCAGAGTCCATGATTTTTTCAGAGAACTTGAAGGCCCGAGTGGCCACTTTCAATCTGAACGGAAAGGCTTCCATCTGGTGGGAAGACCTTAAGAATATGAAAGGGATCCGCGAGGAGGACCTGTCTTGGAAAAGGTTTGAGAAGTACTTCCAGAAGAAGTATTTGTCGGAAAGGTATTTCGACGAGAAGGCTAAAGAGTTCTATGAACTTAAACTGGGACAACTTACTATGGAGGAATATGTCAAC
>ML776629.1:1166604-1214682 GCA_009831015.1 Picea engelmannii | reverse complement strand
AAGAAGGTTGTTCTAAGAGGTATGTCAACAAGAGCACCCGGGACAGTTTCAACCAAGAGGATGGAGAGGATATTCAAACATGGGGAGGTAGCATATGTCACTGAGTGTTTGATCACTACGCAGAAGGATTCAGAGGGTCGACACCAATATCATACATAGATCAATAATTTGTTGGGATGACATCAACAGGTTTTTAAGTTGATTCCACCAGGGAGACCACCTGACAGGGGGTTTGAGCACACCATTGAGTTGGAAGAGGGGGCCAAACCAATGATCACCCCCCCCTATCGTCATCCTAGGAGGTTCAAGGATGAGATAGAGAAGGCAATCAAGGAATTTCTAGCGATGGGACACATTAGACCGAGCAATAGCCCATTCGCTTCTTCAATTGTCTTAGTTCTGAAGAAAGATGGCACCATGAGGATGTGCATTGATTACCGAGCCTTGAACAAGAAAACCATCAAGAAATGGTATCCTATCCCACGCATTGACGAGTTGATAGATGAACTGCATGGGGCAGTTTTCTTCTCAAAGATTGATCTACGCTCTGGGTATCACCAGATTAGCATCCAAAAGCGGGACATAGAGAAGACGACATTTCGATGTCACTTTGGACATTTAGAGTTCCTGGTTATGCCATTTGGGCTAACCAATGCACCCGCTACGTTCTAGTCTTGCATGAACAACATATTCAAGGATCAGTTGAGGAAATCAGTCTCGGTTTTCTTCGACGACATCTTGGTCTACAACAAGACATAGTAGGAGCATATGAGGCACTTGGATGAGGTATTGAGCATCATGAAGGCACAATCATTATATGCCAAAGAGTCCAAGTGTGAGTTTGGTATGACATAGCTGCTTTACTTAGGCCATATCATCAGTGCACAGGGGGTACAGGTGCACCGAGAAAAGATCAGGGCCATTCTGGACTGGCCAATGCCCAGGAACGTAACAGAGTTGAGGAGTTTCTTCGGGTTGTGCAGCTATTACAAGCGGTTCGTTTGGGGTTTTTCTCAGCTTGGAGCACCACTGACGGATCTTAACAAGCTTAGGGCTTTCATCTGGACCGAGGAATCATAGAAATCCTTTGATCACATGAAGGAAGTTATGAGCACTTGTCTAGTGTTAGCATTACTAGACTTCACCTTGCCATTTGTACTAGAGTGTGATGCATCTGACGAGGGTATCGGGGCAGTTTTGATGCAGGGAGGACACCCCATTGTATTCGAGAGCAGGAATCTCAGTCAGCCCAAGAGGTTGTACTCCATTTATGACAAGGAGATGTTGGCAATCATGCATGCCTTGACCAAATTCAGACAATATTTGGTGGGCAACAAATTCGTGGTCAAGACAGATCACAACAGCTTGAAGTATTTCCTTCAGCAGAAGGACCTCAGTGAGCGCCAACAGAAATGGGTGACAAAGGTACATGCATTCGACTTCGACATAGAGTATGTCAAGGGGAAGAAGAACATTGTGGCTGATGCACTATCGAGGAGACTTGCAGCATGTTCTTTGATGGAAATTTCAACAGATTGGAAATCCCACTTGTTAGTGGAATATTCCAAGAACAAGTTCATTTGTGAGGTAATGGATGGATAGATATAGGATGACATGTATAGGGTCATTGAAGATGTCATGTTCTACAAGGATAGAGTCTACTTGGTGCTAGATTCGGGGCTCAAGAAGAAGATCCTCACAACAGTTCATGATTCACCACTATCAGGCCATCAGGGGTTTTTCAAAACTTACAGACAGATCAGGGAGAGGTTCTCATGGAAGGGCCTCAAACAGGACGTTATGAGACACGTCAGTGAGTGTGTGACTTGCCAACAGAACAAGTCAGAGCATGCTCTTCCAGCAGGGCTACTTCAACCACTCCCCATTCTAGAGCAGAAATGGGAGAGTATATCGATGGACTTCATCACAGGCCTACCCAAGGTCCAGGGTAAGGACTATATCTATGTAGTGGTCGACAGATTGACCAAGTTTGCTCACTTTTATGCCATACCGACAAAGTACAGTGCAATTCAGGTAGCCAAGTTATTCTTCAGGTCCTCATACTTCATGGGTTGTCGAGGAACATCGTCAGTGACAGGGACAGTCGGTTCATGGGGACATTCTGGAGAGAGTTGTTTCGGTTGGTGGGGATAGAGCTGACACCCAACACCAGCTATCACCCTTAGACAGATGGGCAAACTGAGATTTTCAACAAGTGGGTTGAAGGATATTTGAGGAACTATGTAGGTGGACAACAGAGAACATGGGTAAAGTGGCTACATATAGGAGAGCATTGCTACAACACCACTTTCCACATGTCCATTGGTATGACACCTTTCCGAGAATTGTACAGATATGATGCTCCCACTTTGGTAGACTTGGTTTTCGGGGAGAGCAGAGCTCCCAAGGCCAAGGATTGGATCATAGAGAGTGAAGAGATTCTCAAGTTGCTGAAAGAGAACTTGCAAACGACACAAAACTGACAAAAGATGAGTGCGGACAGGCACAGGATAGAGCGCAGCTTTGAGGTTGGGGATTTGGTTTTCTTGAGACTCCAACCTTACAGACAGTCATCTCTGAAGAAGAGTGGGCCGAAAATCTCAAGCCCATATTTTATGGCCCTTACAGGATCATGCGTCAAGTAGGCGAGGTTGCTTATGAGTTAGAGCTTCCAGAGGGGAGCAAGATTCATAACATGTTCCACGTATCTTGCCTCAAAAAGGAAGTGGGACAATTTATTAACACATCAGAGGAGATTCCCCCATTGGATGAGGAGGGACAGTTGGAGTTGGTTCCGGAGGAGGTTTTGGAGTTTTAGGAGCGGAAACTGAGGAGCAGGGTCATCACAGAGTGTTTTATCAGATGGAGAGGGCTTCCAGTAGAGGATGCTACTTGGGAGAGCGAGCAGGTGTTGCAGCACCCTGGACTGGTATTGCTTGAGGACAAGCAATTTCAGGAAGGGAGGACTGTAATTTCCCTTTCCAAATAGGAGCTCCAGAGAGGAGGCTTAATGGTCTAAACCACCCCGTTAGACTATAGCCAGGGCTAGAAAAGGGGTAAACAGGGTTACTAGAGGTCACTCCAGTCAAAGGTGTTATGTTCGGAAAGTGACATTGAGCTAAAAATGGTTAAAAGCGCTTTTAAGTCATTATGAGCTAAAAATAGAACAAATGAGCTAAAATTAGAAGTCAACAGTGAATTAGGGTTTTGGGAAGCTATAAGAGAAGAGTTAGTGACCTAATTCATCATTATGTAGATTATGACTTGTCATTGAGGAGAGAGGCGCATCTTATGAGAGATAGTTCATTGGATTCTAGGAGGAAGACACCAGTTGGCTGATTTTGGTGTTGAGAGACACACCCTAGTCACCAGGAAGATCACACAGGTCTTCCATTGTTCTTCAGCAACAGTTATGCAGGGTCCAATAGTAAGGGCGCACTTATCCAGGGTAAGGGCACAAGTCCTAAGGAGGTTCAGAGAATTGATTTGTCCCATCCAGGGAGAGTTCAAAGATTCCCCTTCGACCCAGTTGAGAGGAAGGCAAGGTGCATCTTTTGCCTGGTTCCTCGTCAGATTCCAACGGAGGAATCATCTGGGGCACATTTTGCAGACTTGGAAGTGCGATACTTTTGGCGGACACATTCGGGGTTCCCGAGCGAGCATAAGATCAGATTCAGGGAAACCCTTTCGACCCATTTCCGAGTAGACCAAGGCGATCATTTTGAGATACATCTCAGTTGATTCTGATGGTGGAATCACTAGGACGCATTTTGTAAGTGAGAGAGGGGCGCATTCCCCTAGGGGATCTATCCGGGATCCAGACCCACCAGCAGAGGGGCCGGTCAGTTACTAGGCCTGTGAGCTAGAGCAGGGCACACCATTTGGGACAGTTTCCAGGCCATTCTGAGAGGTATAGCCACTAAGGTGAACTTTCCAGACTTCCACCAATTACCGTACGAGCTGCCATAGTTCTAGCTCATCCATTGATCCCGCAGTGCTCATGTATTATCAAGTATTATCATTTAGTTTGCTTATTGTATGTCGGCTAAGATCCGTTTGTCTTTTGATCTAGCCGAGTGATTCATTTTATTTATCCACATTCGGCCTTTGTACTCCGTAGAGACATCATAATATAAACTTTGCATTCCTTTGTCACATTTGTTATTTGTATGATCATTTATATGCTGTAAACAATTAATCCTACACACACATTGGCAGCATTTCCTAGACTGGCCAAGTCGGGAACATTACAACCTAGCCAAAAGACTTATTTTGACCAAGTTTGTTTTGCAAGCAATTCCAACCTTCATGATGTATGTTTTCCCAACCCCCAAGGGGATACTACAAGAAATAAGAACCATCCAAAGGGACTTCTTGTGGCGAGGAGCGGAAACAAGGAAAAAATGGGCCCTGGTGGCTTGGGAGAAGGTTTGTAAACTAAAAAGCAAAGGAGGTCTGGGAATACAAGACCCGCAAGTGACCAATGATGCCTACGGGGTGAAACTCTGGTGGCGTTGGGTCAAAGAAACCACTATACCATGGGCAAACCTATGGAAGGCAAAGTATGCCCCGGACATAAGCGACCAGGACAAAATTCGCTTCAGAGGAACCAAGGAAGGTTCAACCATCTGGAGCCTAGCCTGGCGCAACAAAGCTTGGATTCAGACATACAACTTTTGGGAAGTAAGGAATGGTAGGACAACTATATTCTGGGAGGACGCATGGAAACAAGAACCTAGAATGGAGAAACCAGACAGGGAGGCACTCCAATAGGAGTTGATCGCGCAAGTTAAAACCAGAGTCTACCATTACTAGAAACAAGAAACAGATCACAACAAATGGAGAATTTGGAACACTCTCACCCCATAGAATAGAGCCCAAACCGAAACAACAGTTAAAGAGGTGGAGGAGGAATTGGGGAGACGAAAAATTGCAGTCACAGAAGGAAATGACCAGCTGAGATGGGGACAAAAAGACGGCGGGGAATTCAATCTCAAAGAAGCCCGACACTATATAGTGGACCGGGACCAAGAAGACCCGACGCAACAATGGGATAAGCTTTGGAACGACCCCCATTAGCCAAAAATAAAAATTTTCGAATGGTTAATACGACACAACTAAATTCTAACTTGGGAAAACCTAAGGAAAAGAGGATTCATAGGTCCTTCCAGATGTCACCTCTGTCAAGCCAAGGAGGAAACAACGAATCATCTCCTTGACAAATGCACCTACATAGCAGAAATCTAGGACTGGGTGGCAGGTATCTTTCGACAGTCAAATAGGATCTGAGGTAACATCTCTGCAACTATCAATATTTGGAAAAAAAACTACAGTGAAAACGAAGAGGTGAACCTCTGTTGGACCCTCATCCTAGGAATGATCTTATGGACATGGAAGGAAAGGAACCGACGCATCTTCAGGAACCAAAGCTGGCCGGAAGGGAAGATCAAGGAAACAATAATATCCATGACAAAAGAAACGATACAGAGCTGCAACTACCAGACAGGAAGAGCGCAACTCACAGACCAAGACTCCCGAATTCTAGAAGCCTTCCACTTGAAATACGGATGCAACCCCAATCAGGTAAGATGACCTCCGCAACTCCAAGTAGGTGAGCGCATCTGTAAACCACCACTAGTAGGCTCCCTCAAGATGAATTTCAACGGGGTGTCGAAAGGTAACCCAAGATGGACATGAATGGGAGGAGTAATCAGGGACAGTAAAGGAAATATCATCCGGCTATATGTTGGGAGTCTGGGAAACTCAACCAACAACACCATGGAATTCGGAGCCCTAGAGACCAGCCTCGAGATTCTAAGCCAGGAAGGGATGAAAAACGTCATAGTGGAAGGAGACTCCAGATTGGTTATCAACACAGTAAGGAGACTCCAAAACGGTACCAAAGTGGGAAAAATTCAGAGGCACTGATGCTTGGCACAGTCCCTGCGAAAAATTCATGAGCACTTGCAGACGGGGATCACAGTGGAGTTGCATTGGGTGCGGAGGTCAGCAAATGGATTGGCAGACAGAATCGCTAATGAGGGGGTCGCAAGGACTAGAACTCGACACTATCTGGAGTAACATCCCGAATGGTCAGTTCCGAACAGAGTGCATCCAACTAGCGACAAAAGACTGTGACGACAATGGAAGTACGGATGACCACATCGAGGATGGAGGTGCAGAAATAACTGAAGGGCACGAAGGATCCAGGAAAAATCTGATATCCCACCACTGAAACATGAGTTACAATGCAGATCCAGGTCACACAATAAGAGGAGGTACGACACCACGGTCCTGTCAATAGGAAGAAGTACAGGGGTTGTCCGTGGGAAAGAAGAAAAGTTAATCAGCAGGCAACAAAGGATAAAGGAAAAAAGGGTTTCCAATGGCCGAGTATGGGTACACCTCACCCAAGTACAGATATGGGGAGTGGTAATGATTGTCGTACAGCGTGCAGGGCAAAGGATTGGCACAGAGATGACGACAGGGATCCCAAAAGCACACACTCTGAAACAGTGACAAAGGACCAGAAGGTACACCTTTATGAGCGGCTCATGATTGTTGAGACGAGCCCATAGTGAGGGAAATCCCATAAAAGAAGAAACACCAGGAATAGCCACAGACTGGAGAGAAGCAATTACAGAGCCCGTCTTACATACCAGGAAGGGGCGAATAGGAATAGGAGAAGAATCCAAGACAAAAACCACCATAAGCAAGCCGAGATGGTAAGAATGAAGAAAACCCATAGTAAGAGAGGTCCCCAAGGAAAAGAACCTTCGACAAGTGCCCGGAGGATTACAAGGATGGAGCAAGCGGCCAAAGAAGCCAAGGGTACCTTTCTCACGCAGGCCGATCCAAAGGGAAAAGGGATCATCAATAAGTGGGAGAGAGAAATGAACACCACACGCAAGGGCAAAGCCTGGATAGAACTAATTAAAGAAGTAGATGGGACAAGGGACCCAGGGGCTATGCAACCCAGAACAACCCTCTACCACAAAATGGTGGAGGAGGCCTAGCGAACAAAAATGTTGATAGGCAAGATGAACGTTGACCGGAAAGAGACCAACAGGGAGACTATCAAGGACCACAAGAAGGTGCTCACGGAAATCCTGAGTCGCCTCGGCAACCTGGAGGCCAGTGAAAAAAGACTAGCTGAGGACCAAAGGAGCCAAAAGAAAAAATGGAACGAATGGCAGGCCAATTCCACCTTTACCTACGCTATGTCCACCACATGGAAATCACTCTAGCAGACCAGAGCGAAACACTAGCTTGTATCAGGAAGATGCGCACGGTGGAGTAGAGGAAGGAGAACGAGGCAAGAAAGGATGGCGACACAAGACATCCCATCATCCTAGACTAGCGCAGGTTCAACCCCAGGTCAAATTGTTTTCAGTATAAGAGCTACCCCCCTTTTTTTTTTGGTTATGTTTTATGTACATATTATGGTTTAATCTTTCAAACTAGTTTACGGAGGACTGGGTCGGTTTCCCTTGGTGGTGGCCCAGCCCTCCCCCTTCTATCTCAGACAACGCAACTCTGGGATCCCTGATTTGGTTTCCTTTTTGGTAGATCAAGGGATTCCCCTTGTCTTTTTTGTATCATAAGTTCTTACAGTAATACAGGATTTCAAACTCACTTACAAAAAAAAAAAACATTATTAATAACCATTATTATTTTTAATTAATAATTATTATTATATTTAATTAATATTAATTTATTAATATTAAAAATAACTTAATCACTTAATAATATTAGAGTGTGTATGTTTTCACAGTTAGTAATAATTTTCATAAAACTTTCTTGAGATAAACTGTGTAGACAATTTTGAAAAGTCCTAAAAATTGTCTACACGGTTTATCTCGAGAAAGTTTTACGACAACTAATAATATTACATTATAGAGGTAAAATTAATTTATTAATAATAGTTATTATTTTTTAATTAATAAAAATATTATATTTTATGATCAATAATAATTATAATTGATTAATAATATTAACAATTATAATAAATTACAATCATAATTGAATGTGTTTGTTGCAATTATTTATATATAGCAATGGCCTAGTCATCAAAGTTATCAAAGAAGAACAATGAAGGTATCATTGATCATGTACAAAGAATAAAAAAATGAAACCACCGTGTATTTGTGTGTGTGTGTATTTTAAAAATCATTAAGAGTACAATGAATACTTGAAATCACAATACTCCTAATTCTACTTGATCACCGACATTTATTTCACCACATATATCTACATCATACTCTTCTTGACTCGATGCAACAATTGCAACATTCACTTTTTAAAAAACTCTTTCCCCCCCAAGTGTAGAAGGAACAACAAACCACTTATTCTCATTGGAGATATCGAGATGGAAGAAAACATGTTCAAGGCGTTCTTGAAGCATGCATGGTTTGGCATGACGCGTGGACATTTCTCTATGTATGTCAATAGAATACAATTCACTAACTAGGTCATGTCTAACATATCTTCTTCTATCAAAAGATATCAAGCCATTTACATTTAAAAATCACACCTCTAAAGGACCTATAGTCCAACATAATTATCTCATGAATGATGAAAACATAATCAAGTTGTGCTTCTATTGGATTTGTATCTCTTGAATTTGCATGACTTGTTTGATAAAATGCAACAAATGCTCCACAATCGGATGTTTATTTGACATGATATGCACTTTCCACTCTAAAATGATGACCATATGCTCACATCGTAGGATATGTTTTTACCTCCATGTATAGACATATTTGCATATTAAAATCAATAATTGTTCTTAAATGTATAACAATACATAAATATGTTTAATTTAAATATAGACAGTTAATCTCATGATCCATCACATATTGTCCTTTTGCATCTAATTCCTATGTACAATGCATCAAGTTCACTTTCCTTGTTCGTTAGTCCCAATTTATAAATTTGTTCCTTCACCCATATGTTTGTGCACTCTATAAGCCATTGATCATGTAATTCTTCAGAGAGTGGAATATGAGGGTTTGACCTTCTAAATGATTGTATGTCTTCTTGTCATTTTTTACGCATCTCATCGCACATTGCCAAATATTTCTTGGTAGCCTCCATATTGAACAAAATGAATTTATTCCTTTTGTCCTACTCATCACCATGTGCAATGTCAGTGAGTAATTAGTACAATTCATATTTTACAAGGAAAATAATTATTCACTAAAAAACACATTTAGAACCAAATATATGTTAAATAAGTATATTACCTCTTAGAACCCATGTTTCTCCATTTGTTTCAAGTTTCTTACCTTCTAATAATCTTCATCACAATTACCATATGATCGAGAATTGGATCTTGGGACCAAAATGGGTAGAGGAAGGCCTAAAAATCAAAGTGCTCAGCATGGCTTCAAAACAGACTTGTGCGTAGGTCTAGTCGATATGAACCCAATGCAACTTGAACGGGCTCAAATGGACGTCGTATGCTCAAGATATCGCGGTCTGTTCATTTCGTCAAATAGGCAAAATTTGATGACTGTACAGTCCATACAGTGCCATGTGGCAGCTGATTGTACAGGTCGTACAACTAACACGGTAGGGTGCGTTGGCATGCTAACGTGGAAAGGTTGTTGACTAGGAAAGTACAAGTGGACGAGTCAGGGAGTGACACGTGTCACCACTACAAGGGTGACACGTGGCACGTCTGTACGACTGATGTGACAAGTTTGTATAGTTCGTACGACATGAGGCATTGACGTGGCAGGTAAAGTGGCATATGACTGGGCTGACACTTGGGCAGATAGTTGGATGAATGAGCGCTTGACACATGGCATTGGTTTGGGTGAATGTGAAGGTGCCACGTGGCCCAGTCTTGGGCTGGCACGTGGCACCCCTTTATTGGTCATTAGTTTTTGGAAAAATTGTGTGGAGTTTACGGGATTTGAACCCACGACCTCTGGTTTAGGGCAAACAACTTGGCAGGGCCATGCTAGCCAGCCTGCCCATGGTGGTTCTTATTAACCGTAGTATACAACATGTATTTAAAGTGATGTGTAAGTTCATTCGGTGGAGAATAGGGCTGGGGCTAGGCCCTAGCCCCCAACAAACACTCCATAGAACCTTGCCTCGTGACCTTACCCTAACTATTGGCGGATTTTTTATAGCCCACAGTTCTCACTACATGCCATATTTCTCCATAAAACAACAGACCACACTCTTGTATAATTGTTGGCGCGGATGTTAGCCCCGATCGATAGTTTAAGCCCTAGCACAATGTAATAGGACCGTTACCTACTCCTGTGATGCTTAGAGTGGAGTTAAAGGTTATCCCCGGTCGATCGGGCTAGCCTGCCGACCAGGGGCGTAACCACAGGCTTGCGACCAGGGGCTATTCTAGCAAGGGTTAATACATGGAGCCTATAGTGTTGGGCCACATGGCCACTGCATGTAACAGGGAGCTGAACAGTAAGGGGGCCAGTGCGCCAAGCCATAACACTTAGTCACATGGACACCCTCCATATGACCAGGAGCGCAGAGATAAAGGGGTTGCGCCCTATATTTCCATTTAGTGGGTTTTAAACATTATAATAAGAGTTTCATTGATTTATTCAGTAGTTTTGTGGGATTTTGGCCAATATTGGGGGATATTGGGCCCTTTTTTAGTCCAGATCTTGGGGAGAAGTTGGGAGGTTGTTTCACACTTCTAGTCTATAAAAATAAGAGGCTCTTGAAGCCATGGAGGAGGTTCAGAACAGGTTTATGCTGAAGAATTATTGAGCCAAAGCCATTTTTATGCAGGGAAGCCATTAAGGAGAGCACCTTTGTAGGCCATTTCTAGGAGCTCCGGTCATTCATTTTCAGTGTCGTCAGTTTTGTTGGGTTCCATAGATCTGGTAGAACAAGACCAAATCATTTTGTAATCCTTTTGGCACTGTTATGATGTACATTTAAAGCTTTGAACAGAAATAAGAAAGCCTCACCCACTGAGACAAAGGCCCAGAGACGTAGGCAAGATTGCCAAACTCCGTTATCACTTTGGTGTTTTATGGTTTGTTGCTCTTCATGCTTATGTTCAGATCTGTATATGTTTATATGGATGTCATGTTGAATATCTAATTCTTCCTCTTTCATAAGTTTCCTAAATGGTAATTTAACTCATGCAAATTAACTCAACCATTGTCGTTTAAAAGATCTTTTCGGATCAAGTGGTATCAGAGCTAGTTGACGTTTGGTTTTTGAGTTTGCATGATTACCAGGGAAAAGTTGAATCGTGGTGAAGGAGAGATTGTTGAAGAGAATACATTGATTGGATTGAGAAATAGAACTTCTCAAAGTGAGAAGATGGCATCAGAAGAGGGATTTTCTCATGATGAGAAAGAGTTTCAAAAAAATTTCTTCGCCATGTCGGAGATGATGAAGGTTTTGTATGAGGATTACTTGGAACAGAAGAGACCAATTTTAAGTGAATCTTCAAAGGTCAAAAGTGAATAAGGAGAGGATCCTCCTGAAATTCCTCCTTCTTCTCCTTCTTCTTCAAGTTCAAGTTCTAAACCCACTGCAAGAAAACATGTCCATAAACGTAAACAAGAAATGCCTTTACTTAAACTTGATGTGAATGAATTACCCATGTATGACGGTGAGGTAAATGCAAAGAGAATTGATAATTGGGTCAGAAAAATGGAGGTTTATTGCAGTGTGCAACAAATCAAGGATGAGGCAACTCAGATCAAGTTGGCATTGCTTAGACTTGTAGGCACAACACTCATCTGGTGGCAAAGCAAGTTGCAAAATGGCAGACAACAAGTGGGTAATGTATTTCCATCATGACAAGTTTTCATTTCTGCACTTAGAAATCAATTCTATCCTCTGGGTTATAAAGAGAAAGATTTAATTGAATGGCAAGCTCTTGAACTAAGAAAAGGACAAACAATGCAAGAATACACCGATGGATTTCGTAAAATGGCATTGATGTTAGATATTCCTTTGCATTCCCAAGAAACTCTTATGAAGTATATAGTAGGTTTACCTGCACATATTCGAAACATTGTATTCATGTTTGGACCTACTAATCTTGATGAGGTTTTTGTTCAAGCAACATACATTGAGGCAGGGAAAACAAGAGTTGGTGTATCAGGGGAATCATCTTCAAGGAAAGAGGACAAAAATAGGTGGAATGGCAAAAAGGAAAATTCAGTGGCAAGAAAGGAAGATAATCCATCTTACAAGCATTGCAAGAAATAAGGGCATGATGAGGACAATTGTTGGCAATTACATCCCGAGAAGAGACCAAAGTGGTTCAAAGAAAGGAAAGGGAGGCAAACAATTGCAACAACAACACAACCAATAGACTTGGGATCGGATTCAGGTGATGAATCTAAAGTCTCATTGGTTGGTTTGATAGGTAAATTTGGTGATAGATTTGATTCTAGAAGTAAATTGTTTCACAAAAGGGTCATAATGAGGCATACTAAGGTCGACACATTGATAGATAGTGAATCTCAATCTAAACTAATTTCAGAAGAATTGGTTAAACAATTAGGATTAAACGCTCAGATGCATCATAAGCCTTACACACTTAAATGGATAAGCAACAATCATCAATTGCACATAACAAAACAATGCACATTAAAGTTTCCAATTTCATCTAAGTTTGTGGACGAGGTAACATGTGATGTGGTGCCACTCAATGAATGTGGAATGGTCTTAGGCAGTCCTTACTTGTATGGTCGTAAAACAATCTTCTACAGGGAAAAGAATCAATATCACTTAACCAAAGCAGGTCAAGAATATGTTGTTCATGCTCATCATTTAAAGGAAAATAAATCTCTTCAAACAATGGAACAATTAAGAAAGGCAACTCATGCAAGCAACACACCTTTAATTGTTTCAAATCAAGCAATCAATCTTAAGCAAGAACGATAGATGATTGTAGAATGGAAGATCAATCACAGTTTGCTTCAAGATAAGCTAATGGCGTCCAATTATTACAAACATATAAGCTCATTTGCAGTCATATTTTTGATGTTATCATTAGTAATGTTGTCAGCATGGATGATAGTGGCTTCAGTAAGATGTGACAGGGTACAAATGGCTAACAATATGTTGTTAGTTATCATGATTGTTTTACAATTGATCTTGATGAGACATGTGCACGGGACAGAGTTTAAAGACAGGGAACAAGTGGGGTGGCCTATCCCGCACTTGATGACTGGTCAGTAACCTTTTGGAGGACCAAAAGGTCTTTAGTGGGGAGATGTGATCTAGAATTAGATCTCCGGACCAAAATGGGTCCAGGAAGGCCTAAAAATAAAAGTGCTTAGAATGGCTTCAAAATGGACGTGTGTGCAGGCCTCGTCGATATGAACCCAACGCAACTTGAACGGGCTCAAACAGATGTCGTATGCTCAAGATATCGCGGTCTGTTCATTTCTTCAAACATGCAAAATTTGATGACTGTACAGTCTATACAGTCCCACATGGCAGCTGACTGTATAGGTCGTACGTCTGTACAGCTGACATGGCAGGGTGTGTTGGCATGTTGACGTGGACAGGTTGCTGACTGGGCAAGTACAGGTGGACGAATCAGGGAGTGACACGTGTTACCACTACAAGGGTGACACGTGGCACGTCCGTACAATGGACATGTCAAGTCCGTACACTTTGTACGACATGTGGCATTGAAGTGGTAGGTACAGTGGCATATGACTGGGTTGACACCTGGGCAGATAATGGACGAATGAGTGCTTGACATGTGGCATCGATTTGGGTGAATGTGAAGGTGCCACAGGGCCCAGTCCTGGGCTGCCACATGGCACCCCTATATTGGTCATTAGTTTTTAGAAAAATTGTGTGGAGTTTACGGGATTTGAACCCGTGACCTCTAGTTTGGGGCAAGCGACTTGGCAGGGCCAAGCTAGCCAGCCCACCCGTGGTGGTTCTTATTAACCATAGTCTACAACATGTATTCAAAGTGATGTGTAAGTTCATTCAGTGGAGAATAGAGCTGGGCTAGGGCTAAGCCCCAGCCCCCTGTAGACACTCCATAGAACCTTGCCTCATGACCTTACCCGAACCGTTGGCGCATTTTTTATATCCCATGGTTCTTGCTACATGTCATATTTCACCATAAAACCACATACCACACTCTTGTATAACTGTTGGCGTGGATGTTAGCCTCGATCGGTAGTTTAAGCCCTGGCGCGATGTAATAGGACTGTTACCTACTCATGTGATGCTTAGCGTGGAGTTAGAGGTTAGCCCCGGTTGGTCGGGATAGCCCACCGACAAGGGGCGTAACCACAAGCTTGCGACCAGGGGCTATTCTGGCAAGGGTTAGTGCGTGGAGCTTATAGCGTTGGGCCACATGGCCACTGCATGTAACCGGGAGCCGAATGGTAAGGGGACCAACGTGCCAGGCCATAGCGCTTGGGCACATGGCCACCCTCCATATGAACAAGAGTGCGGAGATAAAGGGGTTGTGCCCTATTTTTCCATTTAGTGGGTTTTAAACATTATAATAAGATTTTCATTGATTTATTCAACAGTTTTGTGGGATTTTGGCCAATATTGGGGGATATTGGGCCCTTTTTGAGGCCAGATATTGGGGAGAAGTTGGGAGTTTGTTTCCCACTTCTAGTCTATAAAAAATAGAGGCTCTTGAATCCATGGAGGAGGTTCAAAACAATTTTATGCTAAAGAATTATTGAGCCAAAGCCATTTTTATGCAGGGAAGCCATTGAGGAGAGCACATTTGCGAGCCATTTCTGGGAGCTCCGGTCATCCGTTTTCAGTGCCGTCAGTTTTGTTGGGTTCCAAAGATCTAGTAGAACAAGACACAATAAATTTGTAATCATTTTGGCATGTTTATGATGTACATTTAAATCTTTGAACATAAATAAGAAAGCCTCACCCACTGAGACAAAGGCCTGGAGACGTAGGCGAGATTGTCGAACTCCGTTATCACTTTGGTGTTTTATGGTTTGTTTTTATTCATGCTTATGTTAAGATATGTATATGTTTATATGGCTGTCATGTTGAATCTCTAATTCTTCCTCTTTCATCAATTTCCTAAATTGTAATTTAACTCATGCAAATTAACTCAACCATTGTCGTTTAAAAGATCTTTTTGGATCACTATACCACATGATTGGACCATCTACATGCATTCATTTCAAGAAATTAGACATAAAAAAATAAATATTCATTAACAATGTACCCTTTGACGATGTACCTCTGTAGTAACAACATCCATCTACAACTCATCAATACAACAACTAATTGAATGTCTTTGATCAAATGTAGCAAAAGACTAACCTAGTTATCCATAAAACTAGAAGGCAACTCTTTCTAAAAAATACAAACAATTTCTACTATTTAATTTGTACCATCTAGGGATGCTTGTGACATGTATATATTTGGATGTGATCCACCTAAAGTCAAGACAACCCTAGTTATTATTTAGTAATTTTATTAAAGTCATAATACTTGATACACACACACACACACACTCATTGAATACAAAATTAAGGTCTAGATGAAAATTAAATAAATAACATTACAAAAGTATATAACCATCCTATGGCATGATACAAATATTGTATGAGACTAGTGCATCCACTTATGGCTATTAGATAGGCATGTTGAACATATGCATCCTCAAATACGTTAGAATATGGTAAAGTACTACAAGGGTTTGGGATAAATTAAGGGTTTTATACTAATTTATATCACAACCACATTAATAATGTGTACCCTTAACAGATTATGGTGATCATGTGTCTTAGACTTGTTAATTGACCATCAACAATGAATGTTTTGTCCTTGGTCATGAACCACATAAATAAGAAAAATAGACACAATATTGATGCATTAATTGTTGATGAACCCAAATGAGTAATTAGTAAAATGATTTAAACTATTCCAAATGAAAGTTATACCCGAGCATGCTCCAAACTCTGGAAAGTCGTGGATTGTCCAACAAATCACATCGTACATCAAAAATCATTTTTAGGTATAGGTCACGATATATCTTACATATAAATGTCATTCCATGGGAGCATCATCTCCTATATCAACACTTCGAAATAAGCATCCATGTCTCTAACTTGATGCTTTCCATGCACAAAAAGAGACAACATCAAATGTTCTTTCTGCTCAACCATCTAAGAAGGGATGTTGTAATTTATTAGAAGAAGGGGCCAAATTGTATAACTTGTAGACTAGAAAGAGACTTGATTCACTTCATCCATCACTGAGCTAAATCATATACTTCATCACTCACATACAATTTTTTCAAGCCATGTATTATCTATGTGTTTCCTTGCCTTAGAATCATATACATATCACTAGTTTTCTACAAATCATATACATATACACAAATATATTAATCGCATAACTAATAATCATAAAAAAACTTATCATCTATTCATAAACTACATTCCTTAATTTATTAATTTACATAAGTTCCTTCTGACATGCTGCGTTGAAGTACCAAGAAAGATTGTTATACTGGATTTGAACTTTGTAGATAATAAGCAGAACAAGCATGTTTTTTTTAAATATGCATATGTCATATTTAACCAAATATTATAACACAATATAATTATGAACTTACATCTTGAGCAGAGTATGAACTAGTAGACTACTTCGAGCTCATACTCAAGGAGAAACTACTTGATGTTCTGTTAGCACTCCATAATTTCTCAGGTTGAGGAAGAAATTGACAGAGGTAACCACAAAACCACATGGAGTCAAGGATCTAGCCCTCCAAGACTCAGAGAGGGATATCTCTGTATGATTTAACTTCGTTTGGATTGGATATTAGGCTAGTTATGAGAGTATAGGGTTTGCTTTTGAATTTTTGGTTGGGACAACAAAAGAGGGCCATTGGGCAAAATGGAGTCAACAAGGTTTAAGGTGACTAAATGAAGGAATAACTGAGATCATATGTAACAAGTAAAGGTAGTCATGTCAGTGGATCCTTGTAGTTTGTGAGATGTGATGCAGAAGCATCGTTGGCAAGTGTGTAGAGGCAGGACCAATCAACACGTGATAGTTCTTCCATAACTTCAATGTTGGGAGTTGCAACCAATTTTGAAATCCACCTTAACTCAGCGCCATAATTTACCTTTGGAGGCACACTTGAACTAGTGCCGAATTTTACCCTTTGAGGCACGTTTTGAAAATCGTAAACAGAGCAGGAGTTTCCACTACGGCTCTAGAATACGATTGAACTAAGATAACGTAGGATGAATTTTAGAGTAGGCAAGTAGCCAGGGGAAACCCTAGAAATCTTTTTGAGTTAAGTAGAAATTTGTACGCCTAGTTGGGGAGAGCAACAATACAAAGAGAAATTAGTTGTAAGAGAACTGCGAGTTAGCAGGAGATCTTGGTTTTTGAGTTACTGTAATTTGAATGTATTTGGTAGCCATTTCGGCACTTGTGAATATAACAGAAGGAAAATTGATCCAAATGTATGGTGTGTGGACTGTGTGTGTTTTCCTGTCATTTCTGTTTTCATGAACAAGTGAATGGAACTGTGCATGTTAGTGTTCCAGTTTCAATTGTTTCTCTTCGTTTGAAGCTCTACAAGGTGTGGATCGATCCAGAGAGGAACATAAGGAAATCAGGAGGAATTTCCCTGTGAGAAATCCTGTGGATCTGAGTTATCGAAATCCCTTAGACGCAAGGACTGTGCGGGAAATCGAAGTCTGAACCAGACGAAGCTAAGGAGGAATAACACTTTGGGAAAGTGTTATCGAGATCCAGGAACCCATTTTCTGGGATAAGCGAAGGTCAGAATCTTCGAGGACTTAGAAAATATTCTAAGTCAGGGAGATTAAAAGCTCAGGAGGAAGAGTGTTGTTGGTTGTCAGATCATGGAGGAAGGTCGACAGCCGTTTGATTCAAGAAAAATAAGCAAGCTTTGATGCCGCGTACGTCCAGGAGGGAAATCCACAAAAGTCTGAACGGATGGTGGAGAGTTTACAGGGAGAGTCGCGAAATCCCGCGAGCCATTGGATCAAATGGAGCTTCGGGGAGGTTAACAGGGAGACATTTCAACGCTCGACCCTCAGGAGGAATAGTAATCGTCGATTCCCAATAGATCTAGACCATTGGTCCATTTCCTGATATCGGTTATCGCGAGTTGGGGGGGACATATGTCCTTGAATCCCAAAACCTCGAACCCCGAAATAGCGATCCGCCAAGATGAGATCAAGACCATTGGATCTCTAGAGCCTTAGAGCCGTTGATTCACAGTGAGGGAGTGTTTCAGCATTTCGGCGACCGGGTGGAGGACCTAACAGATTCTGTGGAGGGCGAAGTCGCAAAACATGAAACGCTGAAATAATTGTAGCCCTCGGTCCAAGAGGGACTTGAGCCGTAGATCTCGCGTCATCATGATTTCGATGTTTGTGACTTGGAGGGGTCAGGCCCCTTGTATCGCAGGTCCCGATACTACGAACCGTGATGCGCTTTCGTGGTAAAGCTTATGGTCATGGGTGTGTGGTCACGTGAGTTGGGAAAAGGGAGGAGCTAACCTTCGTTAGCCCTCATCGGAGTTTCAGGACTTGGAGGAGCCAAGGACTTGTCATATTGGAAAGCTCGGGGTTGCGAAACGCGACGTGCCTTTCAGGCTAGGCCCATGGTCACGTAGAGTGGAGTTTTACGTCTAGTGTTGCTTTGCGTGGGCAAAAATTAGATAAGGACCTATGGATTAGAAGAGGGAGGTTCTAGCTCAGAACCAGAAGAGCCATTTCAGTTCTGAAATCAGAAGATCCTGACCGAGAGGTCGCGCAGCCCTCAGGAGGGATAGGGGGTCTGCATCAGGTGGTATCAGAGAGGATTTTTCTTCATTTGTAGACTTTAGGCGAAAGAGAAAGAGGAAGAGACAAAGAACTTAGAGTTTTATTATGTGTGTGACAAACAGTCAACACAATGCCGCCAAGGAGACGAGAGGCACCTTTAGCCAACCGTGCTGTAGAGAAGGAGATGCGAGAACTTTGCACCAGATTGGAAATAATGGAAGCAGTGCAGAGAAGAGCACCTGACGCTGTAGACGTCAATGATGCAGAAAGTGAAGAGGTTGAGGTTGAAGAAGTTGCAGGAGAGGATGCTGCAGAAGGACGTTTGTTGAGAGCAGTTTCCAGATTGGGAGGTAGAGCTAAAATCGATGTTCCCATGTATGAGGGAAATATAGATGTTGAAGAACTGTTGGATTGGATAAGATCCATGGACAAACATTTCAACTATGAAGATGTTGATGAGGAGAAGAAGGTGAAGGAGGCAGTCACTAGGCTAAAAGGGCATGCAACATTGTGGTGGGACGAACTGCAGGCTGAGAGGAGAAGTAAAGGTAGACATTGGATAAAGAGTTGGGACAAAATGGTAGCCAAACTGAAGGCTAAGTTCATACCCAAAGATTATCATATAAATCTGTTCAGGAAGATGCAGAACCTGAGACAGAAAGGGATGACAGTTAAGGAGTACATCGAGGTGTTCTATCGGTTGAACATCATAACTGGACAACAGGAGAGAGACGAAGAGAAAGTCGCTAGATATATAAATGTCTTGAGATATGAGATCCAGGATGAGCTCATCATGATGTCAGTCAGAACCGTGGAGGATGCTTATCAGTTTGTGCTGAAGGTAGAGGAGAAGCTGACCAGAAAACAAAGTCAGCGAGGAAGAGGTAAAAGCTCGGTCCCAAGCAAGAGCAAGGGGTTTAATCATGACAGAACACATCAGTCTAAGGACGAGGCTGGGAAACCACACAATCATTTGAAACGAGGAGGAAGTTCACGAGAAAGACAGGGTGGTGGAAGAAACTCTTCTAGAGGAAGAGGCAAAGGAGGAGTAAGATGTTATGCCTGTGGAAAGATAGGACACATGTCTTGGGAATGTCTCGAGAAGAAGAAGGAAGGAGGAGAAGCCCAACGAAGAAATGTTGAAGCAGAGGGATCAGAGGATGGAACATCCCTAATGTTGAGAAAAGTTCTCTTGAAACCAGAGGCAGAAATTGAAAATCCAGTGCAGAGAAATAGTCTCTTCAGGACAACTTGCAAGACTAAGGAAAAAGTATGCAAGGTGATCGTTGATAGTGAGAACACTGAAAACCTAGTATCCACAAAGATGGTAGAGAAATTGGAGCTGAATACAACTGCACATCCAAAACCATACAAGGTCTCATGGTTGCAAAAAGGACACCAGGTAACGATTACTAAACAATGCCTAGTTGAAATTAAGATAGGAGGTTATAAAGATGAAATCCTGTGTGATGTAATCCCCATGGACGTATGCCATATTCTGTTGGGAAGACCATGGCAATTTGACATAAATGTCATTCATGATGGGAGGAAAAACACATATACATTAGAGAAGAGTGGTAGGATGCATATGTTGCTGCTGATGGAGGAGAAGAGAGTAAAAGAGGAATCTAGCACAAACATACTTCTCATGAGTGGGAAGGAACTCCTGAAAGAAGTCAAGGAAGAACAAGAGATGCAGTTCGTTGTGGTGAGGAATCCCAGAGTCATCCTTACGAGCACATCAATGGATGATTTGCCTGAAGAAGTTCAGGAGCTGTTGGATAATTTTATTGATATAATGGTGGATGAGCTGCCAAACTTATTGTCGCCCATCAGGAGTATCAATCATCATATCGACTTGATACCAGGAGAAAGTTTGTTGAACAAAGCAACATACAGATTAACACCTCGAGAGAATGAGGAGGTGAAGAACCAAGTCCAAGAATTTCTAGACAAAGGTTTGGTCAGAGAAAGTTTGAGCCCATGCGCAGTACCAACTTTGTTGAGCCCAAAGAAAGATGGAGGATGGAGAATGTGCACAGATTCGAGAGCCATCAACAAGATCAAAATCAAGTACAGATTTCCTTTACCAAGAATGGATGATTTAATGGATTGCTTAAGTGGAGCAAATTTCTTTTCTAAGATAGATCTTAAAAGTGGATATCACCAAATCAGGGTGAGAGAAGGTGATGAATGGAAAACAGCCTTTAAGACAAACGAAGGTCTATATGAGTGGCTGATTATGCCATTTTGATTAACAAATGCCTCGAGAACTTTTATGAGGTTGATGAATGAAATTCTGAAAGATTTCATTGGCAAGTTTGTGGTTGTATATCTGGACGATATACTAATATTTAGCAGGACTAAAGAGGAGCATTTGAGGCACCTAACGCTAGTAATGAGGAGGCTACAACGGGAGAAGTTGTTGATCAATTTAAAGAAGTTCTCTTTTATGAAGACATAACTCATTTATTTGGGTTTCATGATCTCTTCGAATGAACTGAATATGGATCCAAAGAAGGTGAAAGCGATCAGAGAATGGTCGTCACCAAGAAGCATGTTCGATGTAAGGAGCTTCCATGGATTAGCGAGCTTCTATAGGAAGTTCATTAGACACTTCAGTGGAATTTGTGCGCCAATGATGGATACAGTGAAGAAGTGGCACAAGTCCTTTAAATGGACAGAGGAGGCTGAAAGGAGCTTCAATATACTGAAGGAGAAGATAACAAAACGACCAATTATGATCTTGCCGAATTTTGAGAAGACATTTCAAGTAATATGTGATGCAAGTGGAGTTGCAATAGGAGCAGTTTTGAGTCAGGATAACAGACCTGTTGCCTATTTCAATGAGAAGCTGAATGAGACTAAGAAGAAATACTCCATATATGACAAGGAGTTCTATGCCATAATTCAAGCATTGAAGAAATGGAGGCATTATCTTGTCCCACAAGAGTTTGTCTTGTATAGTGATAACCAAGCTTTACAATTCATAACCAGACAGGAAAAACTGAATCAGAGGCATGCAAAATGGGTTGAATTTATGCAAAATTTTACTTTTGTCATAAAACATATTGTTGGGAATTCTAACAAGGTTGTTGATACGTTAAGCAGGAGATGTTTGATCATGCAAGAATTATAGGTGAAGACCTTGGGGTTTGAACACCTTAAGGACATGTACCATGATGATGCAGATTTCAAGGAGGCATATGAAGCATGTGCTAATCCTGTGTTGAGAGATAGAAGTCAGTGGATAGAGTACATGATTCAGGAAGGACTGTTGTTTAGAGGAAATCAATTGTGCATACCAAAATTCTCAATAAGGGATAATCTTCTGAAGGAAAAGCACAGTGGAGGATTGGCTGGACATTTCGACCTTGATAAAACGTTTGCACAGTTGAGCAGTTCATATTATTGGCCAGGTATGAGAACAAAGGTGATAAAGTTTGTGAACATATGTAGGATTTGCCAACATGCAAAGGGGAAAAGACAGAACACTGGATTGTATCAACCATTGCCAATACCAGAGAGACCTTGGGATGCAATAAGCATGGATTTTGTGTTGGGATTGCCAGGAACACAAAGGGGATTTGATTCCATATTTGTGGTAGTGAACAGATTCTCAAAGATGGCACATTTCATCCCATGCCAGAAGACCAGTGACGCAACACATGTTGCAAATATGTTTTTCAAAGAAGTTGTGAGACTTCACGACCTACCCAGGAGCATTGTCTTAGACAGAGACACAAAATTTGTTGGTCACTTTTGGAGGACGTTCTGGAAGAAGATGGGGATGGATTTTTCCTTTAGCTCAGCTTATCACCCTTAGAAAGATGGGCAGACTGAAGTGGTAAATAAAAGTTTGGGAAATTTATTAAGGACTCTAGTTACTGAACATCATAACCAATGGGATCAGATTCTGCCACAAACAGAATTTGCATACAACGATTCACCAAACAGGAGCATTGGAAGGAGCCCATTCCAAATACTATATGGAATGAAACCAAGGGAAGTATCTGAGTTGAGAGACTTGGAACAGGGTGAGATCAGGAGTGTTGGAGCAGAGGATTTTGCTGCGGAGATGGAGAAACTCCATAGCCATATCAAAGGACAGTTGGAGAGTTCTAACCAGAAATACAAGAATAGAGTTGATCATCATTGCAGGGAACTTCAATTTGAAGTAGGAGATCAGGTTTTAGCACATCTCAGGAAGGAAAGGTTCCCTAGGGGAACATATAACAAATTGAAGATGAAGAAGACAGGACCCTGTAAGATCTTGAGGAAGTTTTATGCAAACGCCTATGAGATTGAGCTACCAGATGGTGTGGGCATTTCACCCATATTCAATGTTTCAGACCTGTATCCTTACAGGAAAGATGACACAGAAGGGTCAAAAGATCAAGGAAAGATTCAGTGGGAGAAACAAATGCCTGTAGCAGAAAAGCCACAGATGGAGAGAATTATTGATTAGAGGATTGACAAGAAGACCAGGGAAAAAACTTATTTTGAATAACTGGTCAAATGGAAGGGACACCCAATAGAAGATGTCAGTTGGGAAAACGAAGTTGCTATCCAGAAGCAGGGAAAGTCAGTAGAGGAGCTCATGGACAGGAGTCCATGAATTTTTGTCAAGGGGAGTATGATGCAGGAGCATCGTTGGCAAGCGTGCAGAGGCAGGACCACTCAACACGTGAGAGTTCTTCTAGAACTTCAACGTTGGCAGTTGCAGCCAATTTTGAAACCCGCCTTAACTCAACGCTAAAATTTACCTTTGGAGGCACACTTGAACCAGTGCCGATTTTTACCCTTTGAGGCACGTTTTGAATATCGTAAACAGAGTAGGAGTTTCCACTACGGCTCTGGAATGCGACTGAACTAAGATAGTGTAGGATGAATTTTAGAGTAGGCAATTAGCCAGGGGAAACCATAGAAATCTTTTTGAGTTAAGTAGAAGTTTGTACGCCCAGTTGGGGAGAGCAACAATACAGAGAGAGATTAGCTGTAAGAGAACTGCGAGTTAGCAGGGGATCTCAGTTTTTGAGTTACTGTAATTTGAATGTATTTGGTAGCCATTTCGACACTTGTGAATATAATAGAAGGAAAATTGATCCAAATGTCTGGTGTGTGGACTGTGTGTGTTTTCCTGTCGTTTTTGTTTTCATGAACAAGTGAATAGAACTGTGCATGTTAGTGTTCCACTTTCAATTGTTTCTCTTCATTTGAAGCTCTGCAAGGTGTGCATCAAGCCAGAGAGGAACACAAGGAAATTGGGAGGAATTTCCCTGCAAGAAATCCCGTGGATCTAAGTTATCGAAATCCCTTAGATGCAAGGAGTGCACGGGAAGTCGAAGTCTGAACTAGACGAAGCTCAGGAGGAATAACACTTTGGGAAAGTGCTATCGAGATCCAGGAACCCATTTCCCGAGATAAGCGAAGGTCGGAACCTTCGAGGACTTAGAAAATCTTCTAATTCAGGGACACTAAAAGCTCAGGAGGAAGAGTGTTGTTGGGCGTAAGATCACGGAGGAAGGTCAACAGTCGTCTAATTCGAGACAAATATGCAAGCTTTGACGCCGCATATGTCCAGGAGGGAAATCCACAAAAGTATGAATAGATAGTGGAGAGTTTACAGGGAGAGTCGCGAAATCCCGTGAGCCATTGGATCAAGTGGAGTTGCGGGGAGGTTAACAGGGAGACATTTTAATGCTCAACCCTCAGGAGGAATAGTAGCCGTCGATTCCCAATAGATCTGGACCGTTGGTCCATTTCGTGATATCGATTATCTCGGGTTGGGGGGGACAGAGGTCCTTGAATCCCAAAACCCCAAACCTCGAAATAACAATCCGCCAAGACGAGATTAGGACCATCGGATCTCCAGAGGCTTAAAGCCGTCGGTCTGCAGCAAGGGAGTGTTTCGACATTTCGACGACTGGGTGGAGGAGCTAACAGATTTCGTGCAGGGCGAAGTTGCGAAACATGAAATGCTGAAATAATCGTAGCCATCGATCCAAGAGGGACCTAAGTCGTAGATCTCGCGTCATCGTGATTTCGACGTTCGTGACTTGGAGGGGTCATGCACCTTGTATCGTAGGTCCCAATACTGTGAACCGTGACTCGCTTTCATGGTAAAGCTTATGGTCATGGGTGTGTGGTCACGTGAGTTGGGAAAAGGGAGGAGCTAACCTCCGTTAGCCCTCATCGGAATTTCAGGACTTGGAGGAGCCAAGGACTTGTCGTATTGGAAAGCTCGGGGTCGCGAAACGCGACGTTCCTTTCAGGCTAGGCCCGTGGTCACACCTGTGGTCACGTGGAGTGGAGTTTTGCATCTAGTGTTGGTTTGCGTGGGCAAAACTCAGATAGGGACCTGTGGATTAGAAGAGGGAGGTTCCATCTTGGAACCAGAAGAGCCATTTCGGTTCTGAAATCAGAAGATTCTGACCGAGAGGTCATACAGCCCTTAGGAGGGATAGGGGGTCTGCATCAAGATGGAAAAGAAGAACAGATTAGGGTTCAATTCAAATGCAAAGCATTGTTACCTGAATTCTACATTCAAACTTCAGAAGAAAACATGAATATTGTTTTAAGCCAGAACAGGGTGTTTGAAACAAATCATGAGCATAATCTTCTTATAAACAATAAAGAAAGAAACAACATGTGGCACCAGAGAAGAATAAGTTACATCAAGAAGCACTTCACCACATGACTATGACACATGAATCTGGAAACATAATCTCTTTGTATTCATCAAAATGGATAACTTACAACGTCCTCAAGATCTTTACAATAGATGTACCATCCTTCCCTTCAGGTCCAACCCCTCTTCTTGGCTTACAATAGTGTTTTAAAATAGAGAAGGAACTCAGATCCTACCTCTAAGGGTCGAATCCATTTGTTTAGGAACTAATCACAAGAAAATCTCAACCATACCCAAAGACTAGGGAGGTTGAAACAAATTTCCCCTCTTTTAGCTCAACCGATCTTTGACTTTTTGAATACATTAAATGCCACCATTTACATAGAAAAGTTAAGCCTTGGTCCATGACACTCATTTACCATCATTACACTTCGAATTACATAGGTAAAAACCAAAGTTTGACTTCAGAATTTCCAGAACTGGCGAGTTTTTCCAAAAACGCAGGAATTACACAGATGAGCAACGTCCAAATTACAGAAGCGCAACGCCCAGTTGATGATGGATTTTGAGGACCTTCTGAGCTTGGTTTTCCTGATTTTTTGATTTGAATGTGTATCATGTCCAATGTAGAATACCACCAAGGCTTGAAATCTGCAAAAATACCTCTGTAAGATGCCCAAAATTCAAATTTCCCAACATCACTCCGGAAGCGCAGCGACCTCTTCAGAAAGGTGACAAAGAGCTAGTTTTTAGCCCGTTTTTTGCATTTTCCTCGAAAACTAGGCTTTCATTTTGCAAACCAAGTATATTTATGTGAAGCACACTTCAATGTCTTTCCAAAAATATAAACTTTTTGTCATTTGGAGCTTGTGAGGAAAAGCACAGTGCCAAGGCGCTGCGTTTTTGTACATGCTCGAAATTATCAATTTTTCTGGGTTTTTTTGCAAAAATAAGGATCCAAGATGTAGCGATATATCTCTAACATAAGGAATTTTACAAAATCGAGAGAGTTTTTTGTTCTTTGGTATGTTTTGAACAAAAAGCTCCTCCAGTTTTCAAAAATCATTTCTCATTTGTTCACATTTCAATTTTTAATTTGGTCACTAAAAACTGCAGAAGCGCAGCGACCATACAACAGAAACGTAGTGCCATTTCAAAAGGGTGTTTGGAGGCTTTCCCAGAGGATTTTTTGGATGAAATTGGTATGGTTGGAAATATGGAGATGTCTACTACATAATAGAGTCATCAAGAATTGAAAAACCTTTCTCCAAACCCATGAAAAACTGACTTGATGTAAAGTTGTCGAAAAGTGCAGCAACCCACCTGTAGCAACTGTATTTTGGGAATTTCTCTTGAATCATAATACCTGTGTATAAAATGAAGGAATTTTTTGTTCCTTTGTTTATTATTGACAAAAACCTTTTTCACTTTTGTCAAATTCATCTTCATTTGGTCAGAAACTTATTTTGAAGCAAAATTGTCCCCGTGTTCAACAAATGACCACAAAACCCTAAAAAATCATGCCAATCATCTCCTTATTTTTGATCTCTGAAGCTTTGTGTCTCTGTTTTCCTTCCTCATGAGCTTCTCCAAGTTTCCATGATTTCATTTTGCATGATATAAAACCTTGTTTTGATAAGGGGGAAAGGGATAGGGTAAACTTTGGGAAAACGGAGGAAACATGATTATGAATTTAATGATGACCCACTAACTCAATTGATGACTCATGACATGATGACAATGACCATGAATGATAAAGACCATAAAAATATGGAGGGAGAAGCAAAAATCAACTGAACCAAGCAAGCCAGGTGTCTTCATCATGAGAGCAATGCCAAATAGATAGTTGAAAAATCAAGTCACCTATGATTATAGGACCCTAACATGTTCAACTAAAACTCGTACTTCTTGTATGCATAAATAAAAATTCAATACTTATGAGTAGCGATAAAAAAAAAATGTGATTTACATTGGCAATAAGAGGTATGAAATCTAGATAAAATGGGAAGAACACTTTGGGACCAAGATAACATGTGAGGAAAGAGAATGTATTTCCCAACACTATACATGAGGACTATCATAGGATGGTGGTTTTTCCTCAATGGAATTCTTTTATTTTTGAATTAATTAATTAATTTTTCGGTTCTGGTGATAAGTTTCCATGATGGCAGAAAAATAAAATATTACACCCCTAATGATGTTATGTGGGCTCAAGAAAGTATGTAAATGGGCCTTCCAGATGTCTTAGATGATAATGATGAAATCCACCAAATGTGGCAAGTGAAGGTATGATAGAGACAATTGTAATGAAATTCCCAAGGGGATGGAGTCCAAAGGGGAAACAACTATCTATCTTAGGTACTCTCGCAATCTCACAAGAGCCACACAATGATAAACCTAAGATGGGAAACTAGGATACCTCTTTGAAAATCATGGACAAGGGGTTATCGACTTCAAACAATCAAGGGGTGACAATTTAGTTTGAAAGTGTTGGGTGGCTCCATCAAACTATTGGTCCCAATCTAAGCATTGACACTAAAAAAAATAGAAAATCCCTTGTACTAGCAAACACATCTCCTAGAAAGGATTTTGCTACCATAAGAAAATTATTATGTTTTAATGAGAAACAACCATGAGGTGTTGTCTAGATTCCTAACCCCACTTTCTTAAACTAAATTATAAATTCTCATGTGATGCAGGAGCATCGCCAACTCAGCAAGCGAGCCAACACACCAAGCAAAAGTTCAGCTGGATAAACAAACCCAAACTTTTGAAAATGCTTTGGGATTGTAGCGCAAGTCTTAAATGATCCTTTATGAAGGAGCGCCTTTTGTATGTTGTATCAGACCTCGAGCCATAGGCTCTTGTCTAAATTAGATAGAAGGCATTTAATAGATTTAATGCAGGTAGATAGATGTTTAAGTCTAGATTAGACAGTTTAGAGTTCAAAGAGGGAAAACGGATATAGACACCCTCATTGTATCATTGTAACATTAGCAGCATTCAGAAAAGAAGAACAGACAGAGAACTTTGTGAAGAACACCCATGTACAGTGTTGAATTAATAGAATGAAATTTTGATTCAAACTCATGGTTGGTGTTGTTTCTCTGTGTGTATTGTTCATGTGCTTATGAATGTTTGTTTATGTTTATGCATTTGCTTTGTATATGCTGTGCATATGATTTCAGGGATTCAAATTGAAGTCTAAGAAGGAAGAGAATGAGTTTCAATTGTTTCTCTATTTGAGCCAGGAGATTCTTGCATAGAGTGCAGTTGAATTCATCCGCAAGGAGTGCGTTGATGAGAGCTCGATAGTTTAACACTTATTCTCATTCCCACAGGAGTTGCAGGGGTTGTTGAAGACATACGAAGAGTGTGCAGGCGGAATTAGAGATCTTAGTTGTTAGTCAGAGCAACGGAGTTAGACGACTGCTGCTGCAGGAGGTGCGCAGAGTCTGGAGGATTCAACACTTGAGAAGTTGTTGAAYGTTGAGCGCAAGGAGTGCRCATAAATTCCTCTGAAGGAGCCAGAGTGAATGAGCTCAGGAGGTATAGAACCTTTTGTGACATCATTGAAAGGGAGCATAGAAGGTTTGTGACGAGGAAGGTTTCGAGCAGGAGCTGCAAGCRTAGGCTTGGAAAGCAAGTCCTTAGAAGGAACTCTTAATCATTCAGAGAAATCTCAAGGAGGAAGTCGACGGCCAGAATCTCATAGAGGAGACTGACAAAACTCGTCAGCCGGTGGATCTCGTGGAAGTGCGAGGAGGCTACGACCACAACCGAGCCAAGCTTGAGAGATTGGTGAGCGTTGGATCAGTGGGTGTTTTCCCGTCAGCCGTTAGATCATGGGAAAGTTGCACTGGGTTTAAGCTCTAGTGTGTCGAGAAGGATTCATCGGGATTTTAGAGTCATCGTATTTTCATAGGATAAGAATCCGAGGCCTTGTGAGTCTCGAAAACCCGAGAAGGAATCCTAGCTGTTGATCCTGGCAGGACACGCATCAGGCATCAGAACAAAAATCGGGATTTAATCCATCGGGGATTTCATAAGTGTGAAATCATTGTAGGTTGGAATCGCGATTCGCGATATCCCGACGGGGCGCTTAGAACCGTCCATCAGTAAGGACATGTGGCGAGAGACCCTGAAGAGTCGGGAATCGGGGAATCGGGTTTTCCGGAGACGAGAGACTCGAACATAGTGAAATCGCGATACGCGATTTCCCGATCACTACAGGGGTGTGGGCCATAGGCGTAGAGCAAAGGACAAGTGTCGAAGGGTCAAGCCCTCGCTGAAGCCAACGCCAAGTGGCATCGCAAATCGAGAATCGGGGATCCGTGGGCGCAGTGGATCACAACAGCACAAAGGCCGATTTCTCGATGGGGAATTTCCCGATAGGAGCAAGGTAAGCATTCGAGGAATATTCATCGGGTTTCAGGGATTTGTAAGACCCGACCTCGTGAGTGCAGGACTCGCGATCACGCGAGGCTTGATTTCCCGATAGGGTGAAGGGAGATCATAAGGTGAGTTCTGTGGGTGTAGAAAAGTCTCGATAAGGGATTTGAAGAGTGTTTCAGCTCTTCGGGCCAAAGGAAAAGAAGGTCCTGGTGGGAGCGGACGCGTGCCAGGTGGGCATCTGCATCATCGTGGTCCTCAAGAGAGGATTTTAATGGGTTATATTAAAATTGTTTATTGGTTTTTAAAAGTCTTGGCTAGGTGGTATGAACCAAGGTCGTTATCATTGAAGGAGTAGTGAAGGAGGTATTCCAAACTTCCACCATATTTGATTCTCCAATATCACCAATGAGCCCAAGATGAAGAGTAGAATCTAGTGTGGAAGAGCCTGTAGGTCCTTCATTGTGTGCATGAGTTGTGTGAACAACTTGAAATTGAAAAGTTGAATGAAATTACAAGAAAGGAAAATGTTGAAAGGAATGAGTTTGTTCCTTATCTACTTAAATTCCTTAAACTTTAAGCAATTAAATGATAAACAACAAGGAAGAAGTAATCAATAATATGTGAGAAAATCAACATGCTAAAGCTAACTTTCAAAATAAAAATGTTGCTAAAAAACTAAATTTAAAGAGTGTTTATTATTATTATTATTCGATGTTTGGCAAGGCTGTGACATTCAATTGCATTAATATTTATAATTGTAATTAGCTTGATGGGTTAGCTAGAGTGGTTGAGTGATATGATTTGCAAGCAGGAGATCTCAAGGTCAAGTCCCTTGCTTGGCTACCTCTGTGACATATGGATATGTTAATACTCAATGTCCCTGTCGGGTTAGGCATACTACAATATACACCAATAGTTTACCCTTGTTACAACTCCTTTATGGTAGTGAAGTCTCTAGGGGTTTCCCGTTCATGGATTACATGGACATAATAATAAGAACAACAATAGTGATAATAATAATAATAATCATAATAATGATTAGAAATATAATAATTGTTATAAACATTATCTTATGCAAAAGAGTTAAGTCGATGTTATGATGATGCAAACACGATGTTACTACAACATTGCCATATCTTTGTGCTGAAATCATCGAAGTTACATGAACCTTATGTTATATTGGTCGATGCAACCATGACACAACAAGCAAATTTTTGAACAAAAAAGTGACACAAAATAGGGTTTTGTGCAACACCCTCTCTATGTTTTTCCCATAAAGTGGAAAAATGATGTCAATGTCATTTCATTTTTTCTTAGATTTGTGGGGAAAAGCATGTTGGAGTTGAGAGAGATTATGGGGGCATTCAACATTAGAAAACATATAGAGATTTGAGGGCCCAACCATATCTATTGGGTTCTAAGGTAATATTTTTTCTCATTTGTGCCCTTATTTTTTAATTTGTAGATATGGGATATGGTTTGGAATGCTATTCGGGAGGGAATTTAGGATGAAATTTGGAAGAGGAATTGGATGATATTTGGGATACCATAAATATTTTGGATTTTACCCTATATTTATGAAATCAAAACAAAACAAGCTAGGGTTTAGGAAAAACATACATCTTCCTCTCCCTCTCCCTCTTCTTTCTCTTCCTCTTTTCCTCCCTTCCCTTTTCCTTCATCTCCCTCTCCCTCTCCTTTTCCTTCCTCTTACTCCCCTCCTCCTTCCTATTTTTCTCCCTCTTCCTCCCCCTCTTTATCTTATCCTTCCTCTTCCTCTCATCCTTCTTCTTCTTTTACTCCCCCCCCCTTCTCCTTCCCCTCCCTCTCTCTCTCCCTCTCCTCTTTTTCTCCTTCAACTCCTTGTTTATCTTCCTCTTTTTCTGCCTCAACTCCCTCTCCTTATTTCTCTTCCCCCTTATTTATCCACTTAATGGAAACTTAACTTAATGAACAAATAAAAAAGGATTTCTTTGTTCCTTCTTGCTAACCATATCGCCCATGACACCACCAAAGGCAAAGCTTTATGATATTTAGGAAGGGATTCCTCAAACTAGTCCTACATGACATCGATACAGTATATTCTTGTCACTTTCCCTAACCTCTATGATTCAGGTGGATATCGGTGGCCACCCACCTTTTCCAACTCGCTCAAAACAATTTTCTGGCAATTTTGGCAATTTACTATTTTTAGCAGTTTTTAACTTCCAAGGCCATTTCGAGGGACTAAATGAAGGTTTTTCGGGATCGAGATTCTCAATGATAGCGAAAGGCTTTGATTGATCCCCCAAAATGAATCTCCTCGATGATAAATTTCCAACGAGCTATTGTGTGCCCTAAACAGAGATCGTATGCCAAAGTTATGCCCCTGGGAAGTTGATACACCAAACTACCCAAAACGAGGTCCACAAAACTGTTGGCTTTTCATCTTCCGGGGTTAGGGTTTTGGATTTTATTTATGATAAAAATGCCTTTGGAGCCTCATTGTAAAATCATCTTCTCACGGATGCGAGTAGCCGTCACATCTCTTCTCAGAGATAAGCTGCCACCATTCTAGCGAGTCTTTTACTTTGTATTTTACAGTCTTTGTACATTTTCGCTTATTAATATAAAATTGTGTATTACTATATATCTGTGTTTATGGTTGCATCTCCGATACATTTATGTTATCATATTGGATATACGAGATATCTCTGTACATTTCTTTATTATATCTCCGCTCTCATTTCATGCCGAAAATAATCTGGATCACTCTAGTTACTATAATAATTTCTAACCAGATTTCTTTAACATGAGGTCATTTAAATAGAAAATGGTTAGTATATTCCTCATCTTGTTTACACAGAGCACAATGTCAGGTCCTTGACGTGCTCATCTTCGTAAGATATTCCAAGTTGGAATTTTTTTTGCTAATGTTCATCGCATAAAAAAATATTTTTAAATTGAGCTCTTACCTTCCAAATTGGCTTCCATCGCCATCCTCTTTCTTCTTCATTTTCCCTATGAAACACTACTAAGTCTAATTTCACTTTTCTTTAACCTTTGAACAAAATCATCCCAAGTTGTAGCATTATTACCATAGAAACCAAGTGCTCCTTGTTTAAAGCTAAGGTTTCAATCACATCCATCTCGTGGCCTTAAAAAGTTCCAATCCTTTTGCATAGATTGAAAGATTGTTTTTGAGTTGGGAAAATCAGTGATCCTCCACCTAGATCCATTGGATATTCTTCGTAGTAGTCATTCTTCGTATTCCTCCATCTCCAAGCTCAAGTTTCTACCATCCATTAGCTAATGAGATAGATTATGTGAGTGGGTCAAACATTTGAGTGCTGATATATATATATATATATATATATAATTCCAGTTGTTACTTACAATATTATGCTTTTTGATGTAGAAAAAAAAAATTGGGGTCCTTTTAAAGGGGCTATAAAAAAGAGAGAAACAATATATAGATGAGGATTATACGCATGATATGGCATCAACTTTGATGAGTCTTAATCACAGTCAAATATTTGTGCATGTTAGTCAAGGTATAATTTATCCTTCATTTTTAAATGAATTTTAGAGTGTACACACACACACACACACACACACACACACACATATAATTGTTGACTGGGGAATCACAACTAGTGGGGCATGTACACGCATGACATGTGGTCATGTTATCCCACTGCTACCACTATAACCCCAGGCATGCCAACACAGTCCCTCGCACGACACACAAGGTAAATCAAGTGTTTCGAACCGATGACTTCACATAATGGAGTGCCTTGACAGTAAACTCCACCACCGACTATTCTACACCACGGGGGCAAGTGTACATTATAATATTAATTGAATCCAATATATACTACATTTTTCATGGTACTTAATTCATTTTATGACATGCATATTAATGTTTGAGCACATAGTATAGAGATGATGACAAATCGAGGCAAATATATGTTTGGACAAAAGACAAAAAATTAGTTGATGAAGAAATACAAGCAACATCGACGACGAGAAAGGTTATAAAATATGGAAATGGAAAAAATTTCCATCAAGAAAAATTTGACATTGTTATTAGGGAGTGGTCAAAAGAATACAACAAAAGTTAGAGTAAAATAAGTAAGGAAAGTAAGGAAAGAGCATTGTGACATCTATGTTAAAGGTTCCCAAACATAACATTTAGTGATAGATAAGCCCTTCATAGATTCTCTAAGACTACAAGGATGAGGAGATTCCACATCAAGTAAAATATATTAGAATTACTCTTATTTTTAGTTATTCATGTTTCTAGTGCTTTGCCTCATTATAAATCTTCATTGAATTTTATTATTGTCTTCATTTCTATGGTTCTAAACAAATCAAGTTCATCAAAGATCTCCCTGAAGATGAAAGAGAAACAAAATATAGACTAGAAAACATCAACAATAATGTGTTTAAAAAAATCCTTAAATTTTGTGAAAAGGCTTAGAAGATATCATTGGAGAAGGAAGAGTGGGGAGTGGACCCTCATACGCCACAACAAAAGGTAACAATGGTAATAAATAATATATTATTAGTTGAATTATATATTAAACTTTGTTTACAACTCCTTTACAATTAATTGTTTAACTTCTACATAACCAATATAAAACAATATTGTACTTTCTTAGTTTGCTAGTTGCTTCATATTTTAATTTTAATTTTTTCATTTTTTATAAGTTTTGGTATCAATCTAGGACTTGATTTTGTACTCCCACGTTGTTCCTTTTCTTTGATGTACTACTTTAGTACCATTGACCTACTTTTATGGTCATTTGTTTGACAATGATAAACTTAACTCGTATTATATTATCTTATGTACATGCCTGAATTGATAGTAAAAAAAATGAAAAGTACACATTCTAGCGGTCAAGTGCGGAAGTCCTCAAATAGATGCCACTACATAAGTTTATCAATATAATCTCATTTATCATAGTATCCAAAAATAATAACAACTAGTAAGGTGATGCTAATATACTAGCCTAATATATGTCATCATTAATTATGGTTTTCTCATATTACATATGGCTAAATGATTATAGTTGTGAGCCAAATGAGAACAAAATGAAGTACGACCTCAAGCACAATTATGAAGAATGGTGGAAGTTTACGAGCCCATGCCTTTGGTGATTAATTGATAATTATGTGTTATTTTCTTAAACTTGTATATAGTTGGAATTATTCTTTAATTAATTGAATTATGATTATATTTTTCTAGAGTGAGAGTGATGATGTCAAGAGTCATTTGGAAGAATCAAAGGGTATTGACATCTTATTAAAATATATGCACTTTAATACATCTATAAATGCTAGAATTCTTTATTTTATTGAACTCGAGCATGTACGTTCTTATAGGTTGAGGATGAGGAGGGTTCAAAAAATGAGGAGGGAATTGACAACAATTCTTTTGACTTCTGATGTCAAATTCATTCCATTATATGTGTAGATGTTTTTCATGCAATGTTGCATACGAGGTTGAAATTTCCCCTGGGTGGCAATTTACCACTTCTTACAAAGAGAACAAAATACATAGTTAATTTTTTTATTTAATTTGAAATTTCATAATTGTGATTATGTATACAAGATTTTTTGCTTTCATAGAGTTTGTGGGACAAGAGACACTCCCCACGCAGCGATTTGACTACTAAAGTCTACAGAGGTATACATAACCTACCCCCCTCTAGATTTGAACTTGTGACCTCCACCGAGGAAACACGTGTTCCTAACCATTAGGCCCACTTAGGTTTCCATTTAGATCAACATATTTGACTCAAATTTTACACAAATATATGTACAGTGTTTATATATTCAACGTTGAATCTTAGAAAATGACACGAAATTGATTTATCTATATGATGCTCATAATAACACAAAATTGACACAAATAATATAGAGTGTTGACATATTAGACACCAATATGACACACATGAATCCATGTGATGCTAAACTTGATGTAGAATTGATGCCAATGCTAGCACACATCAAAATGGGTAATGCAAAGTTAATCCAAAATGAGACCAACATATATATGTATTGAAATGGGTAATGTAAAGTTAATCCAAAATGACACCAACATATATATGTTGGTGTCATTTTGGATTAACTTTGCATTACCCATTTCGATGTGTGCTAGCAAATTTTCTACATACAAATTTTCTTTTGCACAATAATTATAATACCACACAGGCACACACATGTATGTACATCTATATGTATATTAATGGATGGTAAACAAGGTAAACTAATGACCATAATTACAAAGCTTAACCCCAATGGGATCAACAAAGTCGAACTGGTGACCTCCCCAAATTCGGGGGAAAGATCTCACATTTATCTCATGACCACTTAAGCTAACCCTCAAGGCTTTACACACACACACGTGCGCGCGCACGCGTGTGTGTACATATGTCAATTGGATCTAGCTCGAGTGGTTGTGGGATGTAGTGTTATCCTCCCCACCCAAGTTCTATTCTCATAAATGACATGTTGAGCTCATAATGAGTATATTAATGGCTTCGATCCCTATTGTTGACTTGGCCTAGTGCCCTTAAGAATCTAGGGTTTACCCTGGGTACCATCCTTGGAATGAGGGGAAGTACCCAAATGTTGTAACCTAGAAAAAAAAATGCATATACAATATATATGTGAGTGTGTGTGTGTGTATGAATATATGTATGTATAATTTATTGTTGATGAGTTATATATGCTATATTTATGTGTAATTGACCTAGCCTTGTGCCTTGAAGAATTTAGGGGTTTCCCTCGATGCCATCCTTTGAAGGAGGGGACGTTCCTGGGAAATTTCATCCATGATATGTTTCCTAGGAAAAAACAAGATAACACACACACACACACATACACAGATATATGTCTATATATGCGTGTGTGTGCACACACAAACATATACACATACATGTACATGTGTGTGTGTGTACATATATACACACATGTGTGTATACACACGCATGCACACACACACACACACACACACACACACACACACACACACACACACAGTGTATGTGTATATAGTTCATTGGTAATATATTATGGGGGAAACCACTTGGGCACTTCCCTCATTCTGAAGATGGTACCAATGGAAAACCTAGATTATTCAAGGCACAAGGCCAAGTCAACAACACATGAATATATCATATATAACTCGTCAATAATTGGCTCACTAATAGAAAACATGTTACAAAGTGATATTTGAACCTAGGTGGAGAGGGTAAAAACTTTTCCTCGCAACCACTTGAGCTACACTCAATTGACAATATATATGTATGCATGCATATATGTATGCATTCATATATGTATGTCGAGAGTGGGATTGTTGAGCAAACCATCTCAAGGATGTTTTAAGCACCCCCATTGGGGCTACTTACTTGATAACAATGAATTTTAGGATGTATTTTTTAAATGGATACCCAAAGATTTCAAACATTAAGAAATGGTTGGAAGGAATCATGGCTAAGAAATCCCATTTATTGTAGCATCCCCCAACTTAACCAAGGAACATTATTTGCGAAAAGTACACATAAAATCGAAAAATTCTCTACTAACTCACTTCTTGTAGCTTACCAATTACGACTTATACACAATTTCACTAGATTTTGATACCAATAATGAAATGCATCTACAACATTCTAAATGAACATGAATGCAGCTAATAAACTCATTCACAACAACAAATAAACCATTCACATACAAAGAGATAAGCACATCAATTAAATTCATGAAATAACTTAGAAAATGGGTAAACACTTGTGCAACCAACTACTAGGGAAGTATGTTTCACCCAACCATAGACTTGTTGTCCCAAATCTCAACAACAAGTCACCCTCGAGCTAGGGCTAGGAATCCACAAAAGAAGGGTGCCTTTCACAGTCCACTCACAACTCAATACCTCACAACCCATTGGTATTCTCCTACAATTGTCCCAAATTTCCTCCAACTCTCTTCCTTTTGACTTGCCCAACACAAGGAATGTACCCCTTCACTGCTCTTAGTACATTGGGCATCCCATTCATTTATCAAGGTCTCTCTGGATTAGGAAACTAGGAATCTCTTTGCTAGGAACTCAAGGGAACTCATTGGCAGGAAATCTACCAGGAAAACAACAACAACACTTGTTGTTACAATGAAACTCACACAAGACTTCACTCTTCAGGATTGACAACCTGTCTCTTCAATAGTCAACTCTAGAATGATCTAAAAATTCTATAGTGTGCTCCATAATTCACCCAACCTTCTTAATCTAGGTTTGGTGCTCTTTTTCTTTGCTCTTTGCTTACTATTCATGCCAAAACTGAATGTGAAAATCTGACTATTTTCCCCATACAAATTTCCTATATTTTTCCAACACAATTGAAAAATCACTCTTCCCAATGCTAAGTGTGCTTCATCCCCATGCTTCTAATAACTACGGGATTCGACTCTCACACCCACCATCTTACATGAGTTTAATGATTGGGCTCTCATACACTCAAACAAAATAGAAGTTTGTCCCAAATGATAATAAAATTCAAAAATTTGGGTTAGAATTAATACCCATAAACCATTACCCCCTTGGGCCCCTCTTATACACTCTCTTCTCTTGTGGAAAACTCAATCCCCATCTTTGTCCATATTTATTGCAGTTGGTATCACATTATATTGATTAAAATTAGAAAATACATTACACATATTACATTGCTTGGCCATAGCCACATTCATATCTACATTATGCATTAATTAAACTGGGGATTATAGTGGGGATGTTGTGGTGTTCCCCCTCCCCTACAATTGTGCACCATCCTCGATGCACAACACCATGTCAAAACACATACAAATTTACATCACAGTACTTAGAAAATAAAAATTATGCAATTTGTTTACACTCCAACAACAATCCCAACCATAATCTCTCATTCTTCTCAACCTGTTGACCCAAGGAATGTGCCCCCTTCATTGCCTTAAGTCCATCGGGATGAACCATTCTTTTATCAAGGCTATGAGTGCAGGTGACCAAGAATTCTGAGATGTGGTTTTGAAATCTAGATGCCTAAGAATGGAGTCTTGCATTTTCAACTTCTATTTTCTTCAAAATTGGCAAAAATTTACGAGTAGTCCTCCCACATAGTTTCTTCATGCTCCCACTTTGCATTTTTAGTATTGTGGTATCTCCATTGAACCTTTACCAACCCTATGGATTTGTTCCTGAGCACTTTGAATTTCCTGTCTAGGATGTGTACTGTTTCCACCCAAAAATCCCCTTCGTTTTCCACCTAGATCACAGTCTAATCAATTATGTGGTTAGGTTCAGGCACATATTTCCTTAATAATGATACATGAAATACATTATGCACTCTCATGGATGCATACAATGCTAGCATGTATGCCACTAGCCCTATCTTCTCTAATATTTCAAAAGGCCACAATATCTAGCTACCAACTTTGGGCAGTGACCCAATCTTATCAAAATTATTTTCTCTTTCACTTTAAGAAATACATGTTCACCCATTTTAAAATCCTTGAAAACTATGTTCTTGTCTACATAAATTTTCTACCTGTCCTGGGCAACCTTTAAATTTTGCATGATCTTTGTCATATGCTCTTCCATTTCCCGCAACAAATCTGGCCCAATGATAGCTTTGCCTAATGGGTTATCCTAGCTCGCTAGTGTGTTACACTTCCTCCCATACAATGCTTCAAATGGGCTCATTTTCAATGAGGCTTGATACCCATTATTGTATGCAAACTCTACTAAGTGGATGTAGTCTTCCCACTTTGATGGCTGGTCCATCACATACATTTTAAGCATGTCTTCAATTGTTTTGTTGGTCCTCTTTGTTTTCCCATCTGACTCTGGGTGATATGTTGTATTGAGATTTTAAATTTGTTCGAAAGCCTTTGAACAAACCTTTATGAAAATTGGATGTGAACTTTGGATCTCTATTTGAAACAATAGCCTCGGGAACTCCATGTAGCCTAAAAACTTCCTTCATGTAAATCTCGACAATGTTTGTTGCCTTGTGCATAGTCTTCACAGGAATAAAATGTGTAGCCTTTGTTAATTTATCCACCACCACCATGATGCAATCATGTTTCTTCACTATTCTATGTAGCTTTATAATAAAATAAATTGTAATCAGTTCCCATTTCCACTTAGGAATGGGCAATGGTTGTAATAGCCCTGCTGGATGTCTATGCTCTGTCTTCACCTTTTGGCATTCTAGACACTTGGCTATGTAATTAGCCACTTCTTTCTTCATTCATAGCCAAATTATTGGTTTCTTACAACTGCAATTGAATTATTTTATGATATCCTAGGTTCCCAACATATGGCACATTGTGCATTTCCCTCAACACTATATTTTTCAACCCTCCTGAATTTAACACATATATTTTCCCTCTATACATGAGAATTCCATTGTCTTTCATCTCATAATAATTAGTTTTCTGTAAAAGTTGCCTTGCTGTAATGATTCTTTTATTTTAAATATTGTTGATCTGAATTTGCAACCCCTATAATTTTGTCTTTTATATCTATGTTGAACATGTTGATGGATGAAATATGTGTTTCATGAGCTGTTTTGTTGAGTGCATCAACCACCCGATTTTCTTTTCTTTTTATATGCTTAATTTCAAAGTCATATTCATTTAGAAATTCCATCCATCTAGTTTGTCTGGCATTTAATGTTGGCTATCCAATCAAATGCTTCAGACCACAATGGTCTATCCTTAGCTCAAATCTTCTCCCCATGAGGTAATGTCTCCACATTTTAATGCATGTACAACGACTGCTAATTCCAAATCATGTGTAACATAATTCCTCTTATGCTCTTTTATTTTTCAAAACCCATAACATACCACATGCTCTTTTTGAGTGAGGAATCCACCGAGCCCTTCCTTACATGCATTGGTGCACACCACAATTTTTTTTTCTTCTGGATACACAATATTTAAGATTGGTGCACTTAATCAAATATCTTTCAACTGCTGGAAACTTTCTTCACATTTTTTAGTCCATTAAAATTTCATTCCCTTCTTTTGCAAAGAAGTGATTGGGCTTACAATCTTTGAAAATCCTCTTTTGAATATTTGGTAATAACCAGAAAGACCCATGAATAATTTGACCTTTGTCACATTTCTTGGCGTTGGCCATCCTCTAATGGCCTCTATCTCCTCAGGATCAATTTATATCCCATATGATGAAATAATATGCCCCAAGTAGTGAATCTTCTTTTGATAAAATATGCACTTAGTTTGGCATACAATTTGTACTCTCTTAAGACTTGCGCACCATTCTCAATTGTTTCTCATGCTCTTCTTCTATATTTTAGTAGACGAGAATATCATCTAAGAAAACAATCACAAACTTTTCTAGGTACTCCTTGAATACTCCATTCATCAAACACATGAAAATTGTTATGGCATTTGATAGCCCAAATGACACCATTGTGATTTCGTAATGCCCATATCTTGTCCTAAATGTTTTCTTGTTGGTATCCTCTTCCTTTATCCTCACTTGATGATAACTTAATCTCAAATCAAACTTGGAAAAAATCCTTTCACCCTTCAACTAATCAAATAAATCATAAATCCTTGGCAAAGGATATTTTTTCTTTATGGTGACCTTATTCAGCTATCTGAAATCAATACACAACCTCAAGGTTCCATCTTTCCTTTTCACAAAAAGAACTGAGGTTCCCCAAGGTGACACACTTGGGCGTATATACCCCTTCTTTAAAATCTCTTCAAGCTGCATCTGTAGTTCTTTCAATTTTGGTAATGCCCATTATGTAAGGTGTCTTGAACACTGGGGAAACTCCTGACACCAAATCAATAGAGAAATCAATGTCTCTCTTCGGTGGAAATCCTAGGATTTCGCCCAAAACATCTTCAAAATATCTCAAGACCGGATGGTCTTCAATACTTACCACTTTATCTCTAGCTATATCTTCTATGGGGGCTGCAAAAATTTGACATCCCTTCCTGCAACTCTTTTTCAGATACATGGATGAAATCTCTCTAACAATTTAAAGTCTCACAATGCCTTGATTCTTGCCTTGTTTCCCTCCCTCATCAAGACAAGTTATTGTCTTGTTGTAACAACATAGTACAAAATGAAGTTTTTCCAACCAATCCATGCCAATTAGATAGTCATATGAACTCAAAGGTATAATGTTCACATCTACCTTTGTGTTGAGTCCATTCATGTCTATTGGATAGTTTTTAACCAACTCATTGAAATTTTTCTTAGCCCCTATGGCTAACTGAACTAACCAATATTTCTTATGCTTACTCCTTTTCAAGTGAAAACTTTCAACAATGTTAGAGTTTATCTAACTATGGCTAGTTACAGAATCGATTAAAATTGTTATCGGTTGGTTATCAATCTTACCTTCCACTTCAATCATGGGGGATTAATATTATGCTTGCTTATTGTCCATGGATGCATATATCCTTGGCATGTCCCATGTCTTCAATTGTTTCAGCCTCTTGAATGTTGTGGACAGTCCTCATTCTTTCTCCTTTGTGAGGGTAGTCCCTATATAAGTGATTTCCTTCACATCTCCAACATTGTACAGGTTGTTGCCTTGGTCTTTTACCAAATGAGTTAGTTGTCTTGTGTTCATTTTGAGTTGACTATCATTGTTGATTTACTTGGGATTTGTTCCTGAAAAAGGGTGACTTAAAACCTTTCTTCCTTTTCTCTTTCTTACCCTTGATCTTGTCATTCCAAGTCTTTTGGAAGACTTTCCTCCCTTTGCTCTACTCATAAATATGTCTTTCTCTCCTTATCGTTTCCTCCAAAGTCCTGGGGTTATCATATTGTATCTTGTCATTGTAGAAAGAGGGTAACCCAATTAGAAACCTTTGGATTTTGACCTTCTCATCCTTTATGAAGTCCACATACTTTAACAATTCAAAGAATCTTTTCTCATACTCATCCATTGTCGTGCTTCCCAGCTTGAGTTCAAAGAACTCTTTCATCTCCCTTTCATAGTAATGCTTAGAAAAATATTTCTTTGGGAAATATCCTTTGAACCACCTCGATGATATCTTCTTCTCATCAAGGTTCTTTTCTTGCTTAATTTTATCCCACCACATGACTGTTTTTTCTTGCAAGTGGTAGGTTTCAATTCTTGTTTCTACCCTAGAGGGATAATCATGTAGCTAGAAATATTTCTTCATTTCAAATAGCCAGTCCTCGGCTTCTTCTACCTTCCTGTCCTCACCATTTAAAGTAGGTGGCTAGATTTTCCTAAATTCACCTTGCAAAATGTCTCCCTCAAGCATTCTCCTTTGTCTCCTGACAAGGGACACACTTGGGATGCTCCTTGACCCTGAACTGGCATGATTTCTCCTGATGGATTGCTATGGGGAATGATGGTGCTTTCTCATGCTCCTTGAATTCCTTTCATTCCCATGCTCATCCCTTCTTCTATGGGATTTATATGTTGTCACTTCTATACCACTAGCTTATTGCTTTGTGAAAGAGTCCTTATTGGCTTGCTTCTGTAGCATGTTCAAGATGTGTAGTATCTCTTCTTGGGATTTCATAATATTTTCATTATTAGCCCTATAGATTTCCACTTCTCTCTGTAGGCTCATCATAGTTACAGGCTCCTACCTGTCTCTTCTTCCATTAGACTCTGTCTTATCATTTGCCATGCTGGCATGCAGACCTGTGAATTTCTCTTTGTGACTGTAGGACCCCCGAACATCTTCCAATGTTGTGGTTCTCTTACAGGACCCAAAATTCCTTCCTATACCTCTAAATTCTGCAAGAAAATGTGCATGCAAATAAATTTTCTATTAGACAAACACACACACACACACAATTTTGGAAAAGAATACATATATTTTATGTTTAATACCACCAATCATCTTCTTTTGCGTTCACTGTAACTTATATTGCCCAGATCAATTTTATGGTTTTATATATGGATTATCTTGCTTAAGACCTTTCCATTGACTACTTCCTTGCTCGATTCTAAGCTCCGAGCATAGAGTTATATTCAACTAAATATTTCTAATTTACCCCCTTTTATACACACCTCATTCTGGTGCAATTAATCCCAGACACCAACTTCTGCCACTTGTGGAAGTAAATCTGTCAAGAACCAGAGAAAATTTTGTATGAGACAGATAAAAATAATGAAAAGGAATTCATAACAAATCTCAGATTGTCAATCTGATGTTCAATTCAAAAACTACAACAATATGGAAATGACAACTTTGTTCTTTTTCACCCCCTTTTCCAAACTTGGAATTTTTAGCCAAACTAGCTGTTGGAGCCACCTTTGTTTTTCTAGCCTGTCTCAAATTTCATGTCTTAATGCTCGAAATCAAAAGATGGTTTTCGTATTCTCCGTCTGTGGTTTCAAAATTTCTGAAGTCGTATCACGCAAGCAGCAATGACTATCATACTCTCGAGGCGAGTTCTACTTTCCGGAAAAAATCTTTTCCCCCTTTTGTTCTACCTCGGGATTTCGTGTGTTGGATGCTATAGATCATGCAGTTCATAATTCCTGAGCAACAAAACAACGAAATCGCTTTAAAATTTCACCCAGGGCAGTAACGGGAGTAAAGTTTTCCTAAATCATGATTAAACATCATCGGGTTTTCGCACCTCGGCGTTCACCAAATCCAAAAGTTTATTGTCGTAGCCCCGATAGTCGAGACCACGAAGTCCTTATTTTAGTAACCCGTGTCAAGGTTAAAAGTAAAAGCTAAACCATGGTAAAGTTCTATCGGCAATTCACCACTTGGCGTTTTCTTTTTTAAAAGTTACACTGTCTAAGCCTCGACTTGCGAAATCACGATAAGGATATGAACATAATTAATTAATCACTTAATCCGAGTTTATCTTCCCTTTTAATTAAGTCGTATTATCGCGATCTCGAGGTTTCGCAGCTCGGCATCCAAACTTCCCGAAAACTTACCTTTGAAGCTCTGAGTCACGATATGGTGAATATAAATGATTACGTAATCGGTTAAGCACCTAATCACAATTGCGGTTTTATTAACCAAAATCGATCATCGCAAATTCGGGGGTTAGAGGTTCAAATAATTAAAGCTAAATTGCCGATACAACGAGTACCGAAAGAGTAATTAACGTTGGTAAAACTAGATTAATTAAGCTAAATCAATATCTCCTGTGTTTTGATGCTTGCACGATTTATGAGGTAGTATTATTTCTTCCATACGCCAACTGACATTTCTAATTGCCAAAATTTATGGCATTAATTATGAAATAAGGCGAATCGACGAATAAAGATTGTGTTTTTATTGCTAAATTTATTTCTAAACATGATTTGACAGACCTGTTCTGAAAAGTACCGAGTTTTCGAATATATATAAGGGTTGTTGTTCATTATAACAAATGCATTTTTATATTATGCAGAGCACACTTTCTCAGCGAGCTAACTTCTGTATGTATACGTATTTTTATCGCAGAAGAGCTAAAGCAGGATCTCCAGTCATGGCCCCGCGAAAAGCATCCAAAGCCAGTGTTGAGGTTTTGGGACAAGGTTCAGACAATGTCGCTGATACTTCACCTCGAAGTATCGACTCGGTCCCGAATTGGTCGTTCGTTTCTGATGTTCTACAGGCCGAATTAGTCGATTATTCCGATGATTCCAGCGATAATGAAAAAGACGACATAAGCACCAAGTATAAGATCGTCATCCAATCGGGAATGCATAAAGTAGCAGCCAGGCCACGACTACTGCCATATTACGATATGGTCCGATGGGCATTAGACCATGTGGACATACCAACCAGAACCATCATGAATGAGCAGAAGGTCACCATCGGGATTTTCAGGCCTGAACATCTGCAAGCCATGTATAAGTTGCCCACAACGTCTGACTTTACATATGGCGCCAAATTCTTGGACGAGTTCAAACAGAAGGAATGTGTACAGTATGATAAAACCATGTCTAGCTTAATAAAAGATTGGGTTTCACACCCTGCGAAGTTCAGGGCAGACAGTCACAGTATATATTCAATAGCTTCTTTAGAACCGCAGTACAAGTATGTAGCTATGATGACATGCAAATTATACGGGAGAGAGGACACCTCACATTTCTTTCTTCCATGGGTGCCTCTAATATTTTGAGTCGCCGAAGGATGTTCCCTCGTATGGGCGAAAATGCTGTCCGATAGCTTGACCAGTCGGGTCATAGAGTATCGGGCGCAGAAAGAAAGCAAAAAAATTTCTTCATTTTTTATGTCTGCATACATTATGGATGTCGTTTGCTTTCTAACACCTTTTCCATTAATGAGCTGGAGTTGGACTCCAACAGAAGACAAGCCTATCCACGTCTATCATGCGAAATTGTGGGAAAACAAAGCGGCAAATTTCGTATATGAAATCTTCAACTGGGTGATGGTGCCTCTGCATGTCACTATTTTCGGTCACCCGCCACCCAGGATCTCGGACAGTATAGTGACAAATCTGAGCAGCATAGCTGACTGGTATGTAGAAGCTGAATTTTCATATCTCAAAGTTTTCGGGGCTTCTGTTCCCCCGCATGCATTGCCATTGTTCATTCCCGACAAGATGGCTTGTCGTGAGGTTGCTAGAAAAATAATAATCGGTGGTATAAGCAAGGAGTTTAAGGGATACTCAAAGAAGGTATGGCCACCTTTTCCTGTTCATTTAAATTCATATTCTTTATTAGATTTTGAGCATGCCAAAGCTGAGGCAGCAGCCATGGGAGACCTAAATTTGGTCCTCATTGAATACAAGAAGCACGATCCACAAAGGGTCGTGAGTAATCATTTGGCTAGTTGCGGGCTCAAGAGATTTGAGCACGAAAATTTGCCCTCGGATGACATTTTTCGAGGCGCAAGATCTTATGCCAAGATTTTAGCTCAGATCCAAACATTGGCACCTGAAGAGAGGGCCAATGTTCTGAAATTCCAAGAACATCGACGCAGTTGTCTTACCGCAGTGTTACGGGGTGAGAATCCGAGTACAGCGGAGGCAAAACAAAAAGATGCCGAAGGCTCCAAGGATGCAACTCCCAGTCAAGAAAAACACCAGGATGGGGAAGAGCAAACTAAGAGTCCAAAAGCAGAGATAAAGACTCCCAAACCGCCGAAGAAGCAGAGTCCGGTTACTACTCCGGGACCATCAGTGAAACAAATCAGAGATCCTATCACATCGGTTACTCCCTTGCAATCGACTCAGGGAAATATTGACGCAGGGTGGATCTTCAATGAAGAGTTGAGGCCTATAAGGGTGGAAGAGCTCCCTCCAAATGAGTTCTTCTTCGATAAGAAGAGAAAAGCAGTGGTAAAGAGAGAATTATATCAGGAAGGGGAGTCGACAGCCAAGAAATACAAAGTTATAACTAATGGGAAGGACAAGAAGAATGAGCAGTTCGCCACAAAAATAGCTGGGACATTAGGGGCATATGCCACGACGAACCAATTTTCAGTCGGGGTCTTGAAAAACCAGTTGAAACGAAAGAATCGCCTCATAAGGACCCTGGAAGCCAGACTAGCCACAGCAGCAGAGGCTGCCAAAGACCAGGCAAGTGTAGGAATAGAGCAGGCCAGGTTGGCCGATAAAAATGAGATAGAGCTGCTCAAGACTAAGCTCGAACAAGCACAACTGGTGGTTCGGGATGGTCAGATGCAAGCGAGCCAACAAAAAGATTTGATCGAACAGCTTCAGGCTAGGGTGGAAATCGCCGAAAGTAAAGTAATAAATATCGGGATGTTTCAGTCTCAGGCGATGGAGATTCAGAGCAGAGTCTCTGCGGCCCAATGAAATTTACTCGGCAAGGTAGAGGTGATTCGGGACAACTGCTTGCTGGTTAATCAAGTTTTGGAGAATTTAACCGCTAGAGAAAGGGAAGCTGGAGCAGCACGAGTCGCCTTCCAAGAGGCTGTGATAGACACAAACAACAGGGATTCGGGAAGTACTCCCAGGTTCACCATTTCGGAGCAGACTAGAGGAAACATTCTATTAAAAGAATGGGAGCACAGCATCACGGAAGGCAAGCTGCAAGCCAAAAGGGTAACAAATTCCTTAGAAGAGGCCTTTAGTTCTATAGATGGCAATCTGCTAGGCATTGATAGCGGAGGTAATGTCGAGGCATTGATTCAAATGAATATGGAAAAAATCTCGCTTGATTTAAAGGAAAAAGAGGAAAGAGATTCGGTCGAGATCTCCCAAGTGACTATGGCGGACATAGTCCAAATAGACAAATGTATGATTAAACCAAGCACACAATTATGCGCTATCGACAT